>AWOL01S0038009.1:0-61413 GCA_000715115.1 Nicotiana otophora | reverse complement strand
GAGGCAGAGAAGATGGTTGGAGTTGTTGAAAGACTATGATATCATCATTTTGTATCACCCCGAAAAGGCCAATGTGGTGGCCGATGCTTTGAGTAGAAATGGTGTGAGTATGGGCAGTCTTGCATATATTCCGGTTGGTGAGAGGCTATTAGCTGCAGATGTTCAGACTTTGGCTAATCAGTTCGTGAGGTTAGATGTTTCAGAACCCAGTCGGGTTCTAGCTTGCACAGTTGCTCGGTCTTCTTTATATGAGCACATCGGAGAGAAGCAGTATGATGATCCTCATTTACTTGTCCTTAAGGACACGGTGCGACACGGTGATGCCAAACAGGTTGCTGTGGGGGAAGATGGAGTTCTGCGAATGCAAGGTCATATATGTGTGCCTACNGTCTGAATTGTCAGCAAGTTAAGTACGAGCATCAGAGACCTAGTGGTTTGTTTCAGAAGTTAGAAATTCCTGAATGGAAATGGGAGCGTATCACTATGGATTTTGTTGTTGGACTCCCACGGACTCAGAGAAAATTTGACTTAGTTTGGGTCATTGTGGACAGGTTAACCAAATCAGCACATTTCATTCCAGTGGCAGTTACCTATTCTTCAGAAAGGTTAGCTGAAATTTACATTCGTGAGATTTTTCGCCTTCACGGTGTGCCCGTGTCTATTATTTCAGATCGAGGTACGCTGTTTACCTCATATTTCTAGAGGGATGTACATTGTGAGTTAGGCACGCGGGTGGAATTGAGCACACAGACAGATAGACCGTCAGAGCACACCATTCAGATATTGGAAGATATGTTTCGCGCTTGTGTTATAGACTTTGGAAGTTCTTGGGTCATTTCTTTCCACTTGCGGAGTTTGCTTATAATAATAGCTACTAGTCAAGTATTCATATGGCTTCATATGAGGCATTATACGGAAGGCGATGCCGTTCGCCAGTTGGCTAGTTTGAACTGGGAGAGGCTCGGTTATTGGGTACCGATTTGGTACAAGATGCCTTGGATAAGGTCAAGATTATTCAGAATCGACTTCGCACAGCCTAGTCTAGGAAAAAGAGTTATGCCGATCATAAAGTTCATGATATTGCGTTCATGGTTGGAGAAAGAATATTACTCCGAGTTTCACCTATGAAAGTTGTAATGAGGTTTGGAAAGAAGGGCAAGTTAAGCCTTAGGTATATCGAACCCTTTGAAATTCTTGAAAGGGTGGGTGAAGTAGCCTACATGCTTAATTTATCACCTAGTTTATCAGCGGTTCATCCGGTGTTCCATGTGTCTATGCTCCGGAAATATCATGGTGATCCGCCTCATGTGTTAGATTTCAGCTCAGTCCAATTGGAGAAAGATTTGACTTACAAGGAGGAGCCGGTGGCTATTCTAGCCCGGCAGGTCCGATAGTTGAGGTCTAAGAGTTATCCTTCAGTTCGGGTGCAATGCAGAGGTCAGCCGGTAGAGGCATCTACCTGGGAGTCCGAGTCAGACATGCGGAGTAAATATCCAAACTTATTCACCAGCTCAGGTACTTTTTTTTTCTAACTCCGTTCGAGGACGAACATTTGTTTTAGAGGTGGAGAATGTGATGACCCAAAATATCATCTTTACATTTAATAAGTAATTATGTGTTCTAAGACCTCAAAAAGCACCATTTATTATTGTTCGACTTGCGTGCGCAGTCCGTACAATTTTTCGGAAAGTGTTTATGTGAAAAATGGATTAAAATGTGAAATAGAGCTTTAAAACTCAACTGAGTTGACTTTGGTCAACATTTTGAGAAAACGGACCCGGATCATTATTTTGACAATTCCTATAGGCCCGTATCGTGATTTGGGACTTGGGCGTATGCCTGGAATCGAATTCCGAGGTCCCTAGCCCGAGATATGGAATTTTGATGAAAAGTTAAAAGCTTGAAAGCTTAATGATTTTTAAGAAATTACTGATGTTGGATTTATTGACTCCGGGTCCGTATTTTCCGGAGCCCGGTATAGGCCCACTATAATATTTATGACTTGTCTGCCTAATTTGGTGAGAATCAGAGTTGATTTGACGTGATTCGGACGTCCGGTTGTGAACATATAAGTTTTAAAGTTTTCTTGAAAACCTCCTTTGATTTGATGTCCGATTTATAGTTCTAGGTGTTATTTTAGCGATTTGATCGCATGAGCAAGTTCGTATGATATTTTAGGACTTGGGTGCATGTTTGGTTTGGAGCCCCGAGGGCTCGGGTGAGTTTCGGATAGGCTACGGGATGATTTTGAACTTAGAAAATCTGGTTTTTGAGCTTCTATTGTCATAAGTTTTACTCTTCGCGTTCACGAAGATAAGCACGCGAACGTGAAAGGCTAGCTCCCAGTGCACTGCGAACGTGAGCACAAAGCTGCGATCGCGAAGAAGGAATGAGGCAGAAGCCGAAGCACCGAAATTGTGCTACGCGATCGCATAAACATGTACGCGATCGCGTAAGGCTGAGAAATTATTCTCTACGATCTCATGGCCTTATACGCAATCGCGTAGTGTTAAACAAACCTGGCCAAATTTTGTTCTACGCGATCGCGAATGAATTTTCGCGATCGCGGTGAATAAGAATCTGAAAACTTGGAACTTAAGTTCTAGAAATGGGGTTTCGACCCATTTTCAACCATTTCCAATTTTTGAGCTCAGGTAAGGCGATTCTTGGGCGATTCTTACGGGAAAACATTGAGGTAAGTATTCCTTATCCTATATTGATTATATTTCATGATTTCATACTCATTTATATCATGAATCCGTGAATTTATGGAAGAAAAATCAGATATTTATAAAATCTTCCAAAAACGAAAATTTAAGATTTGAAGGTCCATTTGACATCGGAATTTAATAAGTTTTGTATGGTTGGACTCGTATCAGAACGAGTGTTTGGATTTCGTAAGTTTTTCCGAGATTTGAGATGTGGGTCCCACTGTCGAATATTTTGATGAATTTTGGATTTTTATCCGAAAAATTAGTAAATTCATATGGAATTAATTCCTATGATTCGTATTGAGTATATTGAATTGTTTATGAATAGATTTGAAGCTTTTGGAGACAAATTTAAAAGGAAAAGCTGTGGTCTAGTAATTGATTGGAATTTACAAAGCGAGGTAAGTGTCGTGGTTAACCTTGACTTGAGGGAATAGAACCCTTACACTATTTGTTATGTGAAATGCATGTAAACGGCGTATAGGCGAGGTGACGAGTGTCTATACGTCATCAAATTAAGTATTTGCATAATTACTTGAAAAATCATAAATCGTTTTAAATCATGAATTAATTATTATAATAATTGTTTCTCTCCTATTCTTTGTCAAATATTAATTCTTGAATTCCTACATTAATTATTACATGCTATTTGAATTATGTGTCTTAATTTTTATTTGAAATTTAGCATATTAAATATTAAACTGCTTATTTTCTCCCTGATTTCCATAATAATTTGCTATTTGTCATTGTTTGTTTCATAATTAAATCATAATTATTGTATGCTTTTTGTCTTATAATTTTATATTAATTATTGTATTTATTGAGGAAATTTTTTCTATAAGAATTGGTAAATGGATATACTGGAGGATCGGGTTGCACGCCACAACAGAATTGATTGAAATGGATATATTGGAGGATCGGGTTGCACGCCGCAACAGACTTATTAAAAGTCCATATTGGGGGATCGGGTTGCACGCCGCAACAGACTTATTAAAAAGTCCATATTGGAGAATCGAGTTGCACGCCGCAACAGACTTATTAAAAGTCAATATTTTGGAGATCGGATTGCACGCCGCAATAGACTTATTTAAAAGTCAATATATATACTTGCTGTTATTAATATTGCATAAAGGTAATGTAAGTAACCCGCCTTAGCCTCGTCACTACTTCGTCGAGGTTAGGCTCAGCACTTACCAGTACATGGGGTCAGTTGTACTGATACTACACTCTGAACTTCTTGTGCAGATTTTGGAGTTGGTCCCAGCAGCGCACCATAGACTTGCTCAGATTTCAGCTACTCAGAGCAGACTTGAGGTATAACTGCATGATGTCCGCAGTTCTGAAGTCCCCATCTACTTTACTTTAGCTGTGTGTTTATTTACAGACAGCTTTATTTTATTCAGGCCCTTATTTGTATTATTCTAGAAGCTCGTGCACTTGTGACACCAAATTCTGGGATGATATTTAGACACCGTTGTTTTTATGGATTATTCACTATACTTCAGACTTTACTTCCGCAATTGTTATTTGTTATTAATAAATTTAAAAATTATTTAAAAATTGGTTAATATTATTCTAAAGTTAGCTTGCCTAGCATATGAAATATTAGGCTCCATCACGGTCCGAAGATGAAAATTTCGGGTCGTGACAATATGGATGTTTGGGGATCCTATAGAGTATGTACTTATAATGGCTTCAAATACTTCCTAACTCTTGTTGATTACTATACTAGAATGACATGGACTTTTCTCTTGAGACTAAAGAGTGATGTGTATATTGTTTTAAAAGATTTCCTTCAACTAGTAGAAAACCAATTTGGTAGTACTATCAAATGTTTCAGGTCAGACAATGGACATGAATTCTTTAACACTCTTTGTTTCAATCTCTTCAAGTCCAAAGGAATAATTCACCAAAGAAGTTGTGTGCACACTCCACAACATAATGGAGTTGTGGAGAGAAAACACATACGCCTTCTTGAAATAGGAAGAGCTTTAAGATTTCAAGCCAACATACCTTTAAAATTCTGGGATGATTGTATTTTAACAGCAGCCTACATCATTAATAGACTTCCTAGTTCTGTTCTACAAGTAAAATCTCCCTATGAGATGTTCCATGGAAAACTACCTTCTTTTGACCATATGAGAACAATAGGGTGCCGTTGCTATGCCATAAAGACTGATTTTCATGATAAGTTTAATCCTAAATCTATTTTTGTAGTCTTCATGGGATATGCACCAACACAAAAGGGATATAAATTATATGATATGTCTGCTAACAAATTCATAATTAGTGGGGATGTTGTTTTCAAAGAAGAGACCTTTCCTTTTAGGCACCCTAAACACAGATTCTTAGTTATCCCTGATCCAAATCCTAATCACCTTGTCCCAGATACCTTTCCTCCTTCCAACATAGAACCAGCACCCTCTACCAATATTGAACGAGAAGTCACTGCACTTGACCCTTCAAATGAGTCAGCAGACTCACCTGTTACTTTCTCTGATTCTCCTGTTAACTCTCCTTCTTTTCCTACTTATTCTTCCTCTTCTGCTCTTTCTTTGCTTGTTGAGTCATCATCTGATACTTATAATGTATCTCCAGACACAATTACTATCCCAGTTACCATTCCCACACAAGTCAGGAAGTCATGTAGGGTCTCTAAACCTCTTATATGGTTGACTGACTATGTGCATCCCCCCTTCTACTTTTGCCTCTACTTCATCCCTTTATCCTATACATCAGTTCATTTCCTATTCTCATCTTTCTCCTACTTTTCAATCCTACCTAGCTTCTTTTTCTTCTGACATTGAACCAACCTCATTTTCCCAAACTGTTAGAGATGACAGGTGGATCAAGGCTATAAAACTTGAGATTGAAGTATTAGAACAAAATAAAACTTGGGAAGTAGTGAATTTACCTCCTGGCAAAGTCCCTATAGGATGTAAATGGGTGTACAAAATTAAGTACAATGCTGATGGTACGGTAAAAAGGTTTAAGTCCAGACTGGTAGCAAAGGGTTATACCCAACAGGAAGGGATTGATTTTCATGACACCTTCACACGTGTGGCCAAAATGACCACGGTGAGGACTGTTATAGCAGTTGTTGCACTTAGAAAATGGCTAATCTACCAAATGGATGTACATAATGTATTTTTAAATGGAAATTTACATGAAGAAGTTTACATGACTATGCCTCAGGGATTTGGTAGCCAGGGGGAGCATAGGGTGCGTATACTACTCAAATCCCTCTATGGCTTGAAGCAAGCCTCTAGGTAGTGGAATTTGAAGCTAACACAAGCACTTCTCAAGTCTGGCTTTCATCAAAGCAGACATGATTACTCATTATTTTCTAAAATAACTAATGGAAAGTTTGTTCTCATACTTATCTATATAGATGACTTACTTATTACAGGTAATGATCAAGAGGAGATTAATGCATCAAAAGCAGACTTGCACCAGAGCTTCAAACTGAAAGATCTTAGAGAATTGAGATACTTCCTGGAAACTGAAATTGCTAGATCAGCAGAAGGCGATTTTATGTCTCAAAGGAAGTATGCCTTGGGGATGATCTCAGAGGCAGGACTCTCAGGATCAAAGCACAAGAAGACTCCAATGGAACAAAACTTGAAACTCACAAGTACAAAATTTGATAAGATTGTGAATGATAACACTGATGACAATGTCTTGGAGGACAGAAGTCTTTTTCAAAGACTGGTTGGCAAGCTTCTATATTTGACAATCACAAGACCTGACATTACAGTACAATGTGTAACCCAATTTATGCATGCTCCAAAGAAGTCTCATTATGAGGATGCACTAGATGTTGTGAGGTACATCAAGGATCAACCTGGACTTGGACTTCTCATGTCAAGCAATAGTGCAGAGAGAGTTGAGGGATTCTGTAATTCAGATTGGGGATCATGTCCCATGTCCAGAAAGTCAATTACAGGTTTTTGCCTCAAGTTGGGGAGTTCTCTTATCTCATAGAAGGCAAAGAAGCAGACTACTATCTCGACGAGCTCTGCTGAAACTGAGTACAGAAGTATGGTACATACAGTGGCAGAGTTGACATGGTTGAATGGTTTACTGAAGGAACTAACAGTAGATATTAAAGAACCTATGGAGTTATATTGTGATAACAAAGCTGTCTTACAAATTGTTACAAATCCCATCTACCATGAAAGAACAAAACATATAGAAATTGACTGCCATTTCATAAGGGAGAAGATTCAAGAGGGGTTAATCAAGACTGCACACATAGGAAGTAATGAGCAACTAGCTGACATTTCAACAAAGGCTTTAGGACACCAACAACATGCAGCTCTAGTATCCAAGTTGGGAATGAAAAATATTTTCCATTCTCAACTTGAGGGGGAGTGTAGAAATCATTAGCTTAGTATAGTTGTACTTGAAGCTATTTAACTAGTACTGTTCTAGAAGGTGTATATAAGTTGTTAGTTGATAGTTAAGTGTAATAGGTCTATTAGTTTATTATAATAGGGTGTACAAGACATTTCATTTTTACCCATTAAGAAAATGAGGTGAACTTTCTCTCTCTCTCTTCTCTTCTTCTTCTCTCTTCATCTCTCTTCATCTCTGCTCTCGATCCCTATGAGAAGCTCAGACATGTTAACAGCCTATTAGCCTTTTAATTCGAGGAAATTAATTAACTACTTGCTTTATATATAGTAAGATTTATATTTTTCTGTTTAAGCCAAATAATTTGGAGAAAGACAATAATTGCAGATCAAGAATGGAAAAAGTATATGTAAGGTTTTATTTTCGCTAGAAATGATCTACAGTTCTCCATCTCTTTCTTCGTCTTTTTATTCTCCCTTTGCCTGCTGGCCTTAATTAGAATTTACAAAATTACATGGCCTGAATATTGTGCCAAATTCTGACAAAGCCGGAAACGCTATTATTGTAAATATTTAATACTTGAGCTAGTTGTGAATTAGATCAATTTTAGCTAAAGAAAGAAGTTTAGAGGACAGAGAAAAACGTGCAATGGGGCTAAAAATATCCTTTTGTACTGGCTAATCATTTATAAAGTATACTTTTGAACCCAAAAAGAAAAAGAAAAATAAAATAATTATTGGTTGCTTGTTACTGTTAGTTCTCTTTGCTCAAGAATATACATAATGTACCTTAACTATATCATACTCGTTTTATTGATAACATGCTAGCTAGTTGTTAATCATAATTAATTATCTCCAGAATAACAGATTTAATAAAAGCGCATATAACTTACAAGAATCTTCATATTGAGTTTTTGCTAATAATTAGCGTACTTTAAATAATCTACAAAACAATACCTTAATTATGTCATGCTCGTCTAATTGATGACATGCTAGTTGCTGATCATATATTAAATATCTTGTAGAAATAGTTATAGCTCATTTATGATATGTAAAAGAAAAACGATTTGATAAAGACAAATTCAGATAATACGTGCTGCTAAATTTGTTACAACCATGCAAAGTCAGATACTTTATTAGTCACCAGTATAAATTAAAGTGGTATATTCAAACTTGTTGAATAGGCCAATACAATGAGGGTTGTCACGACCCAAAATCCGACTAGGTAAGCCTAACAAATTACGAAAAATAACAAAACGAAAGTAAAACTTGGCAACTAATAGCAATGGATAACTGAAGAACTAGTAACAATGTCGTTCGACATGTACAATAACCAATACTATATAAATACACAATCTTCCCAAAATCCGAAACATCGTAAGTCACAAGTTACAGAAGGAAAATAGTATCTCTATACACCAGAGTCTAATAAAAGGAATACATGAAGTGTTTGACATTAGGGGAGAATAGAGGGGGACTCCTAGATCTGCGGACGCGGCAGATGTACCTTGAAGTCTCCGTACAGTAGCAAACACTCTCAGCTAATAACGGGGCTGATAAGAAGTACTTGGATCTGCACAAAATAAAATGTGCAGAAGAGTAGCATGAGTACACCATAATGGTACCCAGTAAGTGCCAAGTCTAACCTCGGTCGACTAGTGACAAGGTCAGATCAGGCCTACTGGTATATAATAAATAAAGCAGGGGAATATAACAGTATATTAAGAGACTGGAATTTAACAAAAGAAAAATACAGCAAAAATAGTAGTACAACACAGGGGTAAACAGCAGGGGATCTCCCGAGATACTGTCTCGTAGTCCCAAAGTAAAGAAGCAAGGAGATCTCCCGAGGTACCACCTCGTAGTCTCAAAAGTAAATGTGCAGGGAGAACACCCAAGGTACTGCCTCGTAGTCTCAAAAGTAAATATGCAGGGAGAACTTCAGAGGTACCACCTCGTAAAGTAAATGTGCAGGAAAAACTCCCGAGGAACCGCCTCGCAGTCTCAAAAGCAAATATGCAGGATAACTCCCAAGGTACCGCCTCGCAGTCTCAAAAGTAAATGTGCATGGAGAACTCCCGAGGAACCGCCTCGTAATCTCAAAAGTAAATACACAGTTCAAACCGATAAATACGACAGTTAACAACAAGATTTTTATAGTTATACTAATAAACAATAAGGAAAAATAGAAAATCAACTAGGCATGCTTCAGAGAGTTCAAATAAGCAGTTAAAGCACGTAGACATGCAATATTAGACTAAACATGATAACTACACATATTGGAATAGATAAATTAAGAATGAAAATAGACTAATACTCATTTAAATGGTATAACTCAAATTAAAGAAAAAACAGGTTACTACTCAGTAAAATAAACCAGGTTTTACAACAAACATCCCGTGTGCTTACTCGCCATCTTACGTACACGGCACTCACATATCACAACAGTACCAAATCCTAAGGGTATTTCCCCCACACAAGGTTAGGCAAGCCACTTACCTCGAACCAAGCTCAATCAATCGGTAACGATGCCTTTTGCACGAATATCCGACTCTGAATGGCCCAAATCTAGCCAAAATTAATTCCATACCATAAATACAACTATAAGAAACTAATCTAATTAATGAAATCAAAGCTAAAGAAAGAAATTAAAAAATCGCCCCAAAAAGTCGACCCAGGCCCACGTCTAGGAATCGGGTAGAAGTCACAAAATACGAATATCCATTTACTCATGAGTCCAACCATATAAGAATTACTCGAATCTCACCTCAAATCGCCTTTCAAAACTCAAAATTTTAGTCTAGGAAGTTTATACCATTTTCCCCCAAATTTCCAACTCATATCCATAATTAGATGATGAAAATAGTAATAGATGCATGAAATATAGTCCAATCCGGGTTAGAATTACTTACCCCAACAATTTCCTTGAAGAACTCTCGAACAATCGCCTCACACCGAGCTCTCAAGGTCCCAAAATTGAAAATGGAAAACTAACCCTCGAACTTGATCTTTCCTGCCCAGCGCATCTGCGCACCTACTATCGCACCTGCGACTCCGTACCTGTGAAATTTCCCTCGCATGTGCGGAAATGACAGGGTATGGGTCCGTATCTGCGATGAAGGGGCCGCACCTGCGGAACCTGGTGCGCTTCTGCGGTCTCACTTCGCACTTGCGCTCTTTTGGCGCATCTGCGGGCATTGCAGATGCGTAAATTTGCCTCGCACCTGTGACCCCTGAGCACCTACCCCACTCCGCTTCTGCTATAGACCTTGCGCACGTGCGATCCCGCACCTGCGGTCTCCCCACCGCAGGTGCGAAACACCAGAAACTAGAAAATTTCAACCTTTTGCCTAAGTCCAATTTCAATCCGTTAAGCATCCAAAATATACCCGAGGCCTCTGATACCCCAACTAAACATACCAACAAGTCCTCAAACACCATACGAACTTAGTCGAACCCTCAAATCACATCAAATAACGCTAAAAACACGAATCACCCTCCGATTCAAACTTAATGAACTTTGAAACTTCAAACTTCTAAACCCGATATCGAAACCTATCAAACCACGTCCGATTGACCTCAAAATTTGTACACAAGTCATATTCAGTCTTACGGACCTACTCCAACTTCCGGAATCGAAATCCGACCCCGATATCAAAAAGTCCACTACCGGTCAAAATCTCCAAAAAATCAACTTTTGCCAATTAAAGCCTAAATTAGCTACGGACCTCCAATTCACAGTCCGGACATGCTCCTAAGTCCAGAATCACCCAACGGAGCTAACAGAACTGACAAAACTCTATTCCAGAGTCGTCTTCACACAGTTCCAACTATAGTCAAAAATCCTGAGACTTAAGCTTCCGTTTCGGGACTAAGTGTCCCAAAACACTCCGAGAACACAACCAAAGCCTCCCGAAAAGTCACATAAGCAGGAAGAGATACGGGAAAAGCAGTAAACAGAGGATCGGGGATATAACTCTCAAAGCGACCGGCCGGGTCCTTCCCCTCTTAAAATAATCGTTCCTCCTCAAACGAGTATAAAGACATACCTGAAGTGGTGAAAAGATGAGGATAACGGCTGCGCATCTCCCGCTCGGTCTCCCAAGTCACCTCCTTCACTGGCTGACCCCTCCACTGAACGTTCATGGAAGCAATGTTCTTTGACCTCAGCTTTCAAACTTGCCTGTCCAAAATAGCCACTGGCTCCTCAACATAAGATAGATCCTTATCCAACTAGACTGAGCTGAAATCCAGCACATGAGACGGATCGCCGTGATACTTCCGGAGCATAGAAACATGGAATATCGGATGACTTCCTGCTGGACTGGGAGGTAAGGCAAGCTCACAAGAAACCTCCCCAACACGCCGCAACATCTAAAAGGACCAATGAACCTTAGGCTCAGCTTGCCCTTCTTCCCGAACCTCATAACGCTCTTCATAGGCAAAACCCGGAGCAAGACCCACTCTCCAACCATAAATGCAATATCGCGAACCTTTCAATCTACATAACTCTTCTATCTGGACTGGGTTGTGCGAAGTCGATCCTAAATCACCTTCACCTTATCCAGGGCATCCTGAACCAAGTTTGTACCTAATACTCTAGCCTTGCCCGGCTCGAACCAACCCACTGGAGACCGATACCGCCTACCATACAGAGCCTCATACGGTGCCATCTGGATGTTCGACTCATAACTGTTATTGTAACAAAACTCTGCAAGTGGCAAGAACCGATCCCAAGAACCTCCAAAATCTATCACACAAGCACGAAGCATATCATATAATATCTGAATAGTGCGCGTGGACTGTTCGTCCATCTGCGGGTAAAATATTATGCTCAGCTCCACTCGAGTACCCAACTCATGCTGTACAGCCCTCCAGAATCGTGATGTAAACTGTGTACCCCAGTCAGAGATGATAGATATTGGTACGCCATGAAGCCTTTCGATCTCGCGGATATAAATTCGAGCCAGCTGCTCGGAAGAATAGGTAGTCATCACAGAAAGGAAATGAGCTGACTTGGTTAGCCTATCCACAATCACCCAAACTGCATCAAACCTTCACTGAGTCCGTGGAAGTCCAACAACGAAATCCATAGTGATCCTCTCCCATTTTCACTCCGGAATCTCTAACTTCTGAAGTAACCCACCTGGCCGCTGATGCTCATACTTCACCTGCTGGCAATTTAGACACCGAGCTATATACTCTAATATGAACTTTTAATAAGTCTATTGCGGCGTGCAACCCGATCCTCCAATATGGAATTTTAATAAGTCTTTTGCGGTGTGCAACCCAATCCTCCAATATGGACTTTTAATAAGTCTGTTGCGGCGTGCAACCCGATCCTCCAATATATCCATTTCAATCAATTCTGTTGCGTCGTGCAACCCGCTCCTCCAATATATTCATTTACTAATTCTTATAGAAGACATTTCCCAAATAAATGCAACAATTAATATAAAATTATAAGACAACAAGCATACAATAATTATGATTTAATTATGAAACAAACAATGACAAATAGCAAATTATTATGAAAATCAGGGAGAAACTAGGCAGTTTAATATTTAATATGCTAAATGTCAAATAACAATTAAGACACATAATTCAAATAGCATGTAACAATTAATGCAGAAATTCAAGAATTAATATTTGATAAAGAATATGAGAGAAACAATTATTATAATAATTAATTCATAATTTAAAATGATTTATTATTTTTCAAGTAATAATGCAAACAATTAATTTGACGACGTATAGACACTCGTCACCTCGCCTATACGTCGTTCACATACATTTCACATAACAAATAGTTTAAGGGTTCTATTCTCTCAAGTCAAGGTTAACCATGACACTTACCTCGCTTTGCAAATTCCAATCAATTACTCGACCACAACCTTTTCTTTTAAATTTGTCTCCAAAATCTTCAAATCTATTCACAAACAATTCGATATACTCAATACGAATCATAGAAATTAATTCCATATGAATTTACTAATTTTCCGGATAAAAATTCGAAATTTATTTAAATATTCGATAGGGGAACCCACGTCTCAAATCCCGGAAAAACTTGAGAAATCCGAATACGCGTTTCGCTACGAGTTCAACCATATAAAAATTATCCAATTCTGATATCAAATGGACCTTCAAATCTTAAATTTTCGTTTTTGGAAGATTTTATAAAAATCTGATTTTTCTTCCCTAAATTCACGGATTCATGATGTAAAGGAGTATGGAATCATGAAATATAATCAATATAGGATAAGAAACACTTACCCCAAGAATCATGCTCTTAATCACCCATCCTTACCCAAACTCGAAATTGAAGATTAGGGATTAGAACCTTACCTCTTTGATGGAGAACTTGAGGGATTTCTTGTTGGATTTCAAGGCTTGAACAAGAATTTGATGAACAAGACACTTTATCTATTTTCTCTCTCTAGAACACTCTCACTTCTCTCTAAAATCATCAGATAATTGCCCCAAAATATGCCCCAAAACCTATTTATTAAAATGGGGTAGGGTTATGAAAATAGAAAAATTATCCCTCCGAAAACAGGTATGCGATCGCACAATGCACCGCCAAATAGGTATGCGGGTTGCACAATGGATCGCAAAACTTATGCCTAGAAGTGGTGTGCGCTGGGCAGATCGGCGACCATTTTGCGGCTCGCAAACCTATTTTGGGGCTCGCATAATTGATTTGCGGTCGCACAATTTGCCGCATAATCACATTTTTCCAGCTTTTGGTAATTTGGTCATAACTTCTTGTAGGAATGTCCAAATAAAGAACGATTTAAAGCGTTAGAAACTAGACTCAATGATCTTTTATTTGATATGTAATTCACCATATAAAACTTTGTATCATGAGAGTTATGCTCATTTGGAGTTAGATCTTGTGCGAACTCACTTGAAACTTTAGCCTTATGAAATTTCCAACTTCTACATTCGATGTCGAAACCTATCGAATCAAGTCCGATTGATCTCAACTTTTGCACACAAGTCATAAATGACATAAAGTAGCTACGAAAATTTTCGGAACTGGATTCTGACTCCGATATCAAAAAGTCAACCCTGTGGTCAAACTTGGAAATCTTTAGCTTTAAAGTATTAATTTCCGTTAAATAGTCATAACTTGAGCTAGGGACCTCCAAATTAAATTTCGGACATACGCCCAAGTCCCAAATCACGATATGGAGCTACCAGAATTATCAAAATACTGATCCGAGTCTGTTTGCTTAAAATGTTGACCAAAGTTAACTCAGTTGAGTTTTAAGGCTTTATTTCATATTTTAATTCATTTTTCGCATAAAAACTTTTCGAAAAATTTTACGGACTGCGCACGCAAGTTGAGGAATGATAATTAGTGCTTTTTAATGTCTTAGAATATAGAATTATTTATTAAATTTAAAGATGACATTTTGGGTCATCACAATTTGATCAGCCACAGGGTGCCAGGGTATATTCCAGGATTGAGTTACGTTTCGGCTATCATCAGTCGAAGATTCGGGAGCCAGATATTCTGAAGACTGCTTTTAGGACTCGGTATGGTCACTAAGAGCTCCTTGTGATATCATTTGGGCTGACCAATTCCCCAACAACTTTTATGCACTTGATGCACAGTGTGTTCTGGCCTTATCTTGACTCTTTCGTCATTGTGTTTATTGACGACATTCTGGTGTACTCCCAGACTCGGGAGGATCATGAGCAGAACCTGAGGACTGTGCTTCAGACCTTGAGAGAAAATAAGTTATATGCAAAATTTTCAAAGTGTGAGTTTTGGCTAGACTCAATGGCATTCTTGGGTCATGTAGTATCGAGTGATGGGATCAAGGTGGATCCGAAGAAGGTGGAGGCAGTGCATATTTGGCCTAGACCGTCATCAACTATGGAGATCCGGAGTTTTCTTGGTTTGGCGGGGTATTATCATTATTTTGTAGAGGGATTCTCATCTATTGCATCACCTATGACCAGGATGACCCAAAAGGGTGCCCCGTTCAGGTGGACAGAGGAGTGTGAGGAGAGCTTTTAGAAGCTCAAGACAACTTTGACTACAACCCCTTAGTATTGCATACAGGTTCGGGGTCTTATACTGTATATTGTGATGCATCGCGGATTGGTCTCGGTGCGGTGTTGATGCAGGACGGTAAGGTGATTGCCTATGAGTCCGGACAGTTGAAGGTACATGAAAAGAGCTTTCCTTTCCATGACCTTGAATTAGCAGCTATTGTTCATGCCTTGAAGATTTGGCGGCACTATTTGTACGGTGTCCCTTGTGAGATTTACACCGATCATCGGAGTTTGCAGCATCTGTTCAAGAAAAAGAATCTTAACTTGCATCAGCGGAGGTGGTTGGAGCTACTTAAAGACTATGATATCACCATTTTGTACCATCCGGGGAAGGCCAATATGGTGGACGATGCCTTGAGTCGCCGAGCAGAGCGTTTGAGGAGTTTAACATATCTACCAGCAGCTGAGAGGCCATTGGCGTTGGATGTTCATGCCTTAGCTGTCCAGTTTGTGAGATTGGATATTTCTGAGCCGAGTCGAGTATTGGCTTGTGTGGTCTCTCAGTCTTCTCTTTATGATCGTATAAGGAAGAGTCAATATGATGACCCCCATCTGCTTGTCCTTAAGGACACGGTTCAGCACGCTGATACTTAAGAGGTCACTATTGGGGATAATAGTGCATTAAGGATGCAGGGCAGGCTATGTGTGCCCAATGTAGTTGGTTTGCGTGAGTTGATTCTCTAGGAGGCTCACATCTCGCGGTACTCCATTTATCCAGGTGCCGCAAAGATATACCAGGACTTGAGAAAACATTACTGGTGGAGGAGGATGAAAAAGGACATTGGAGAATCGGGTTGCACGCCGTAACATACTTATTAAAAATCCATATTGGAGGATCGGTTGCACGCCGCAACAGACTTATTAAAAGTCCATATTGGAGGATCGGGTTGCACACCGCAACAGACTTATTAAAAGTCCATATTGGAGGATCGGGTTGTACGCCGCAACAGACTTATTAAAAGTCCATATTAGAGGATCGGGTTGCACGCCGCAACAGACTTATTAAAATAAATATATTGGAGGAGCGGGTTGCACGCCGCAATAGAATTGAATATGAATATATTGAGAGAGCGGGTTACACACTGCAACGGAAATTGATGAAAATGATAATTGGTTATGACTGTTGAGTTGGCTTCAATTATTATAAATAAGTTACGTGATTATTTCTACTATTTGTTGTTGTTACTAATATTGCGTACATGTTAATGTAAGTGACTTTCCTTAGCCTCGTCACTAGTTCATCGAGGTTAGGCTCAGCACTTACTAGTATATGGGGTCGGTTGTACTGATACTATACTCTGCACTTCTTGTGTAGATTTCGGAGTTGGTCCCAGCGGCGTACCATAGACTTGCTCGGATTTCAGCTACTCAGAGGATACTTGAGGTATAACTGCACGACGTTCGCATTTCTAAAGTCTCCGTCTACTTTACTTTAGCTGTATGTTTGTTTCTAGACAACTTTATTTTATTCAGACCTTTATTTGTATTATTATAGAAGCTCGTGCACTTGTGACACCAATTCTGGGATGGTATTTAGACACCGTTATTTTTAAGGATTATTCACTACATTTCAGACTTTACTTCCGCATTTGTTCTTTGCTATTAATAAATTTAAAAATTGTTTTAAAAATGGATAATATTATTCTAACATTGGCTTGTCTAGCAAGTGAAATATTAGGCGCCATCACGGTCCGAAGGTAGGAATTTCAGATTGTGACACAAATAAGTCATCAATACGAGGCAATGGATACATGTTCTTCACTGTAACTTTGTTCAACTGGCAATTATCAATGAACATACGCATAGAACCATATTTCTTATTCACAAACAAGATAGGAGCACCCCAAGGTGACACACTGGTCAAAATGAAGTACTTATTAAGAAACTCTTGTAACTGCTCCTTCAACTCCTTCAACACAGGAGGATCCATACGATACGGAGGAATAGAGATGGGATGAGTGCCCGACAACAAATCAATTCCGAAATCAATATCTCTGTCGGGCGGCATGCCTAGGAAATCAGCTGGAAACACATCTGGAAATTCCCTCACTACTGGGACTGATTCAACTGTAGGGGCATCAATACTGACATCTCTCACATAAGCTAGATACGTGTCACACCCCTTCTCAACCATTCGTTGAGCTTTAAGAAATGAAATAACTCTGCTGGGNACTTATTAAAAGTCCATATTGGAGGATCGGGTTGCACACCGCAACAGACTTATTAAAAGTCCATATTGGAGGATCGGGTTGTACGCCGCAACAGACTTATTAAAAGTCCATATTAGAGGATCGGGTTGCACGCCGCAACAGACTTATTAAAATAAATATATTGGAGGAGCGGGTTGCACGCCGCAATAGAATTGAATATGAATATATTGAGAGAGCGGGTTACACACTGCAACGGAAATTGATGAAAATGATAATTGGTTATGACTGTTGAGTTGGCTTCAATTATTATAAATAAGTTACGTGATTATTTCTACTATTTGTTGTTGTTACTAATATTGCGTACATGTTAATGTAAGTGACTTTCCTTAGCCTCGTCACTAGTTCATCGAGGTTAGGCTCAGCACTTACTAGTATATGGGGTCGGTTGTACTGATACTATACTCTGCACTTCTTGTGTAGATTTCGGAGTTGGTCCCAGCGGCGTACCATAGACTTGCTCGGATTTCAGCTACTCAGAGGATACTTGAGGTATAACTGCACGACGTTCGCATTTCTAAAGTCTCCGTCTACTTTACTTTAGCTGTATGTTTGTTTCTAGACAACTTTATTTTATTCAGACCTTTATTTGTATTATTATAGAAGCTCGTGCACTTGTGACACCAATTCTGGGATGGTATTTAGACCCCGTTATTTTTAAGGATTATTCACTACATTTCAGACTTTACTTCCGCATTTGTTCTTTGCTATTAATAAATTTAAAAATTGTTTTAAAAATGGATAATATTATTCTAACATTGGCTTGTCTAGCAAGTGAAATATTAGGCGCCATCACGGTCCGAAGGTAGGAATTTCAGATTGTGACACAAATAAGTCATCAATACGAGGCAATGGATACATGTTCTTCACTGTAACTTTGTTCAACTGGCAATTATCAATGAACATACGCATAGAACCATATTTCTTATTCACAAACAAGATAGGAGCACCCCAAGGTGACACACTGGTCAAAATGAAGTACTTATTAAGAAACTCTTGTAACTGCTCCTTCAACTCCTTCAACACAGGAGGATCCATACGATACGGAGGAATAGAGATGGGATGAGTGCCCGACAACAAATCAATTCCGAAATCAATATCTCTGTCGGGCGGCATGCCTAGGAAATCAGCTGGAAACACATCTGGAAATTCCCTCACTACTGGGACTGATTCAACTGTAGGGGCATCAATACTGACATCTCTCACATAAGCTAGATACGTGTCACACCCCTTCTCAACCATTCGTTGAGCTTTAAGAAATGAAATAACTCTGCTGGGAGTATACTCTAAGGTAACACTCCACTCTAATTGTGGTAATCCTGGCATAGCCAGCGTCACGGTCTTAGCGTGACAATCAAGAATAGCATAATGGGGCGACAACCAGTCCATGCCTAAGATAACATCAAAGTCTACAAGAATGAGCAATAATAAATCGGCTCTGGTCTCAAAACCACCAAGAGCAATCAAACATGACTGATACACGTTGTCCACAACAAGATAATCTCCCACATGAGTAGACACATAAATAGGGGAATTCAAGGAGTCCCAAGATACGCCCAAATACGGGGCGAAATAAGAGGACACATAGGAATATATAGAGCCTGGATCAAATAAGACCGACGCGTCTCTATGACAGACCGGAACAATACCTGTAATGACAAAGTCGGAAGCAACTGCCTCTATACGAGCCGAAAGAGCATAATATTTGGCCTGGCCTCCCCCTCTAGGGCGACCTCCACCTCGAGCTGGTTGAGCAGGTGGGGCGATAGCTGGTGCTGGAATCATAGCTTGAGGACCCGGTGGAGCACGTGGTGGCTGAGAAGTCTGTGGAGGTGCACCCCTCCTAAGTTTGGGGCAATCCCTCACCATATAGCGAGTGTTGCCACACTCAAAACAAGCTCTCGGAGAGCGTGGATGTTGTGATTGTCTCGGGCTAGGTTTGCTGGACTGATCGCTAAAAGCACCCCGTGCAAGAGGCACACTAGACACTGGTGGTGCATAATAAGGCTCCTGGGGCCTAGAAGGGACCAGAATACCACTAGCGGCTGGAAGAGCTGAATGAACGGGGCGACTCTCATAGCCCCTACCATGGCAAACTGCAGTTGGGGAATGAGTACCACTATAAGTGCCAGACTCTCGGGACCTCTTGGCCTCCCTCTCCTCTCTATCTCTAGCGAGCATGCCCTCCAATCTCCTAGCAATACTCATAACCTGCTGGTAAAAAATATCCATCTCCAACTCCCGGGCCATACTAATCCTGATACTGGGGTGGAGTCCCTCAATAAACCACCATCTCTCGAACTGTGGCAACTAAGGCTGGTGCATGTCAGGGTAAATCACTGAAATGAACTGCATACTCTGACACAGTCATAGCACCTTGCCGCAGCTACTCAAACTTCGTGCGCCATGCGTCCCTGAGGCTCTGAGGGACATACTCTCTAAAAAACATGTCCGGGAACTGAGTCCATGTAAGTGAAGCTACCTCAACCAGACTACTCAACTCATAAGCACGCCACCACTGATAGGCTGCTCCTCTAAGCTGGAATGCAGTAAAGGAAACCGCACTCGACTCCGCTACACCCATAGTATAGAGAATACAGTGACATTCCTCCAGAAAACCCCGGGCATCCTCTGACGCCAATCCACTGAAGGTAGGAGGGCGGTACTTCTTGTACCTCTCAAGTCTGAGTTGCTCCGCCTCAGAAACTAATGCCCTAACCTCGGGATGAACTGGAGCTACCGGCTGCACTGGTATGATCTCTGGATCCTGGTCTACCTGAACTCGCTGCTCTGGGTACCGACGACGGGAGTCTATGATCCTCCCCCGGCCTAAGATGTGGAAGGACCAAGTGGAATCAACCATCTTAAGCTAAGGTGCTGAACGTGCTCAGAAACTTGGCTAGAGTCTCCTGGAGGGTTGGTGCAACAACATGTATCTCAGCTATCTACCCTCCGGCTGGAGCTACTAGGGGTTCATTTGTGGCAGCGCGTGCAGGTGCTCTGGCTGCACCACATGGACGTCCTCGGTCTCTACCTCGACCCTGGCCTCTCACGACTCTAGTAGGTGACGCGGGTGCCTGGTCATCATAACCACATGTACGTATCCTCACCATTTGTGAGAGAATAGAATACAGAAGTTTAGAGTTTCGAAGTCAACAAATTCGCACGACAAGGAATAAAAGAAGTGAAATTTTTCCTAACAGTTCCATAGTCTTCCGAAGATAAGTACAGACGTCTCCGTACTGATCCGCGAGACTCTAGTAAAAAGTCTTGTGACTCACGACACCTATGAACCTAGAGCTCTGATACCAACTTGTCACGACCCAAACTCCCTCCATATAACATCGTGATGGCACCTAGTCTCTACGACTAGGTAAGCCTAACAAATTGCGGAAAATAACAAAATGAAGGTAAAACTTGGCAACTAACAACAATGGATAACTGAATAACTAGTAACGATGCCGCTCGACATGTACAATAACCAATACTCTATAAATACACAGTCTTTCCAAAACCCGAAACATTATAAGTTACAAGCTACAGAAAGAAAATAACATCTCTATACACCAGAGTCTAATAAAAAGAATATAGGAAGTGTTTGACATAAGGGAGAATAGAGGGGGACTCTTAGGTCTGCGGAGGCAGATATACCTTGAAGTCTCTGTACATCAGCAAACACTCTCAGCTAATAGCGGGGCTGATAAGAAGTACCCCGATATGCACATAAAAAATATATGCAGAAGAATAGCATGAGTACACCATAACGATACCCAGTAAGTGTCAAGCCTAACCTCGATCGAGTAGTGAGGAGGTCAGGCCAGACCCACTGGTATATAATAAATAAAGAGGGGGAATATAACAGTATATTAAGAGACTGGAATTTAACAAAAGGAAAACACATCAAAAATAGTAGTACAACACAAGGGTAAATAACTGGAGATCTCCCGAGATACCATCTCGTAGTCCCGGAGTAAAGAAGCAAAGAGATCTCCCGAGGTACCGCCTCGTAGTCTCAAAAGTAAATGTGCAGGGAGAACTCCCGAGGTACCACCTCGTAGTCTCAAAAGTAAATATGCAGGGAGAACTCCCGAGGTACCGCCTCGTAGTCTCAAAAGTAAATATGCAGGGAGAACTCCCGAGGTACCACCTCGTAGTCTCAAAAGTAAATGTTCTAGGAGAACTCTCGAGGAACCGCCTCGTAGTCTCAAAAGTAAACACACAGCTCAAACCGATAAATACGACAGTTAACAGCAAGATTTCTACAGTTATACTGATAAAGAACAAGAAAAAGCAGGAAATCAACTAGGCATGCTTCACAGAGTTCAAATAAGCAGTTAAAGCACGTAGACATACGATATTAGACTAAACAGGATAACTACACATATTGAAATAGCTCAATTAAGAATGAAAACAGATTAATACTCATTTAAATAGTATAACTCAAATTAAAGGAAAAATAGGTTACTACTCAGTAAAATAAATCGGATTTTACAACAAATAGCATGTGTACGTACTCGTCACCTCACGTACATGACGCTCACATATCACAACAGTACCAAATCCTAAGGGGATTTCCCCCACACAAGGTTAGGCAAGCCACTTACCTCGAACCAAGCTCAATCAATCGGTAACGATGCCTTTTCCACGAATATCCGACTCCAAATGCCCCAAATCTAGCCAAAATCAATTACATACCATAAATACAACTATAAGAAACTAATCTAATTAATGAAATCAAAGCTAAAGCAAGAAATTAGAAAATCACCCAAAAAAGTCGATACGGGCCCACGTCTCGGAATCGGGTAGAAGTCACAAACTATGAAGACCCATTCACTCAGAGTCCAACCATATAAGAGTTACTCGAATCCGACCTCAAATCGCCTTTCAAAACTCAAAATTTTAATCTAGGAAGTTTATACCATTTCCCCCCAAATTTTCAACTCAAATCCCTAATTAGATGATGAAAATAGTAATAGATTCATGAAATATAGTTCAATCCGGGTTAGAATCACTTACCCCAATAATTTCCTTGAAGAACCCTCAAAAAATCGCTTCACACCAAGCTTTCAAGGTCCCAAAATTGAAAATGGAAAACAAACCCTCGAACTCGATCTTTTCTGCCCAGCGATTCTGCATCTGCGGACCTACTGTCGCACCTACAAAATTTCACTTGCAGGTGCGGAAATGACTTAAGGGGGCTGGGTTCGCATCTGCGATGAGGGGCCGCACCTGCGAAACCTGGCGCATCTACGGGCATCGCATATGCGGAAAATTACCTCGCACCTGCGACCCCTAAGCACCTACCCCACTCCGCTTCTGCGATAGACCTTGTGCATGTGCGATCCTGCACCTGCGGTCTCCCCACCGCAGGTGCGAAACACCAGAAACCAGAAAACTTCAGCCTTTTGCCTAAGTCCAATTTCAATCCGTTAAGCATCCGAAACACACCCAAGGCCCCTGAGGCCCCAACCAAACATACCAACAAGTCCTAAAACACCATACGAACTTAGTCTAGCCCTCAAATCACATCAAACAACGCTAAAAACATGAATCACCCTCCGATGCAAACCTAATGAACTTTGAAATTTCAAACTTCTAAAACGGATGCCGAAACCTATCAAACCACGTCCAATTGATCTCAAATTTTGCACACAAGTCATATTCAGCCTTACGGACCTACTCCAACTTTCGAAATCGGAATCCGACCCCGATATCAAAAAGTCTACTACCGGTCAAAATCTCCAAAAAATTGACTTTCACCAATTCAAGCCTAAATCAGCTACAGACCTCCAATTCACAGTCCGGACACGCTCCTAAGTCCAGAATCATCCAACGGAGCTAACGGAACTGACGAAACTCTATTCCGGAGTAGTCTTCACACAGTTCCAACTACAGTCAAAAATCCTGAGACTTAAGCTTCCGTTTCGGGACTAAGTGTCCCAGAACACTCCGAGAACACAACCAAAGCCTCCCGGCAAGTCATATAAGCAGGAAGAGATACGGGAAAAGCAATAAACAGGGGATCAGGGCTATAACTCTCAAAACGACATGTCGGGTCATTACAAGGGCAGTTTATCTTTTCACGAGCTGGTAAATTTTAAGACAAATAACTGGATAAACTTAAAATGGAAATCAAACTAATATATCATATATTGAAATCGTACTAAAAAGTGAGAGCTAAACCAAGAACATGAGAAATTTTGGCAATATTCATTATTGAAGCCATTTGCTAGCAGATGAGGTCAGATAGAACTATTTAGAGCTAAATGATACAGTAATATCATTTATCAAAAATATGAAAAATGATAAGTGAACAATCTCTAATATTATCACATTAATCTATCTATCTATATCTATATCTATTCTATATTATATTATATTATTATTATAAAAGCACGAATATTTTACGCTAAATATTGAACAACAAAAATACTCCCAAAATATTGACGGACTTTTATACCCTTAAAGCATTAAATTATTTGTTATAAAGATAATCCCATGTTGGATAAAATAGTAATATGTTGACTTTGCCTAACAGTAGACATTGAATTTAACTAAAATTTTAGCTAACATGAACTTATATGGACTTCGAATACTAATCTACTTTGACCTTCTATTCGTAAACCTATAATTACATTCTCAAAGAGCACTAACTTCATCGTTCAAGAGGGTTATGAGTTTTGAGCTTTGTCACTAAATTTCTGCGTGGTTGTTGTATGGTTTGCGTAAACATAGTAAGTGATTTCTTGCAATTGGTATATGAAAACAAGGTTTATTATTGATATGTTGTCATTCTAGCTTTAATATTCTATATTTGGTTGTTACGAAGTTTGCTAACCTTGATTTATACAGTTTGCAGTTTAAAACATAAATTGGATAATTAATTTATGGTAGAATTGGCTTTATTATTGCAGGTTCCGATTAGTCTCATGTTGAGCTGAATGTGATAAGTGAAAAAACTGAAACATGATAGTTATTATAATCACATGAATATTAGAAAGCTAAATATCAAACGACTAAAATATGCTCGAAATATCATCTCATTTTACCAATAAAAATATATTGTTCTTTTTTTAACGAACTAAAAAAATGTGTAATATAAAATGGAACGGAGCAAGTATATTATTCTAAAAATATGAATATGAAAAAGAAATTTAGATACGATCCAATTTTCATATATAAGTTACTCAATATTAGATACTCAAAATTTAGAAATAAGTCCACTTTAACACAAGTATCCAATTTAAAATATTTATAATATTTAACTCAAATTGAACGGTGGATAGTCATTAAATAATATTTAAAACTTATATAATTAAATAAGAAAGCATATAAAAAGATTATAGCAATATATTTGATATAGGAGTCCAAAAATAAAGACACTCTCATTTTAGTCATAATAATAAAATTAATGAACATAATCCAAAGTAATCAAATTAACAATAAAATTTTGACTATTAGGCACAGCTAAATATGAAATAGAGTATCCACTTTTACATGTGTTTACCCTTAAAAATATGCACACTCAAAATTTTGATGTATCTTTTTAATTATGTAACTAACCTTGAGAAGGTGAACAATATTATTTGAGATTATTGTTTATTATTTTCAATACGCATTTCTCATGCAACGCACGAACATAGAAACTAGTTATTATAAAAGCACGAATATTTCACGATAAGTGTTGAACGACTAAAATATTCCTAAAATATTAATCGACTTTTATGCCCTTAAATATTTGTGTAATGAACCAAGTTAAAGGTGAAGATAATTGTAACTAACTAAGATTTTAATTTTTGAAGAATCCTTGTTTGCCAAGAAAACTATTAGCTAATGAGTCTCAATTTTGATAGGAATTCTTTCCGTCGTTGATGGACTTTCTCTACTCCTATTAATTAACCTGTTTTTTAGTTTTTAAAATGCTATATCCCACAAACTGTTCAAGACTTAAATACAGAGACAAAATTTCTTTTTTCATCGTCATGATTTCTAATTATCTCCAGAAAGTTCATCTTCAGGTTATTAAAGTTATTTCTCTATCTTGGATTTCAATTAACGTACGTTCCTTGTTTTAATTTTTTTTTATCTAAATAAGGTAATGTCTATTCATGATTAGTTTTTCTTTTCTTTTCCTCACGATGTGTCAGTGTCACGTTTGTTGATAATTTTTGTTGGTATTTTTTATATTCCGACTTATTTGTGAAATCCCAAACCATAAGAATATATATACAATTTTTTTGCCTAACATGTCCTAACTTCTTAATGTGATAGGTCTTTGAGAGCGTGAATCTGGGGTACTAGAGATGAGAATTATGGTAAATTTTGTATTTTGAATTGTTATACTTTTCTGAGTTGAATGCATAGATGGTTCCTCTAAAACTAGAATGTCTATATACATGGCGGGAGTTCTTTCGCAATTATTACTCTTAGTTCACTTTTAAGTTTGTAAAATTTGCTCTATACTTTCAACAGTATATCATGATTTTGAAAAATATTTTTGCCTGCTTGGAGCACATAATCGCTATTGTTAAGGTTAGAAGCGTTCGTGCTGTTGCTCAAAGGTGTACGGAAGTTTTTCAACTTAATCGTACGGTATCTAACTTAAATGTATCATATTGCCGAGCTATCTTTCGTTTGATATTTCTATTTTCATTCTTCTTTTTCTTATGCTTATGGATATCTTCTCGCTTGATATATAAAGTCAAATTTTTATTGCATTCGCACTTCTTTCTTTATTTTTTAATTTTTGATAAGTTTAGCATATATACAATTATCCTTTTTTTCCTTCATTTTGTTACACTCACTCTATAACTACAAGGGAAGCACATCTAAGAAGAGCACGATTTATTATACGTGTTAAAATAGAGAAGCAGATGGACTCAACCTAGCTGGGAATTTGTCCAGGTTAGTTACTAGGTTGATATATACTTTAAATGCATTACCTATTTACTTGCTCCTTTTTCTTTTATGTTTGGACGATTGAATGGTTCAAGGAGCCACTCTTATTGAAAGAGATATTATATGTGCACGAGCATCATCTAATGAAAGTCTGAGAGTCACTACTAAAATATACTTTAAGCATTAGATATTCTATAGGGGTGGGCGTTCGGGCAGTTCAGATTGGATATGAAATTTAGGTTTGGACTTTTTATTTTCGGATTGAAGAAATGACAATCCAAATAAGCTCGGATTAGATTAGATTTTTTATGTTCGATTTCGGATTCATCGGTTTGGATATTTTGAATTTTCGATTTTGAGCTTATAAGTTGAGATATTTCTTCTTTTTACAAAAATAAATATTCAAATGAAGTACTCATATTAAATTGCCTGAAGAGTTCCTTATTCTTACCGCAATTATCCAAATAAAATATTCAAGTAATGAAATTATTATCAAGAAAATGCAATAGAGGCATTAATACAGCCGATAAGAAGTAGCAATAGTAAAATTATGTCCAAATAGAAAGTGTTTTGACAGTAACTTAGTAATTAATATTGAATATATGAGATAATATCTAATGGGTAGGGTATTGAATTTATTACTATTGATATATGGATAGTGGACTACATGTAAAATATAAAAATTTCGGATTTTCGGATATCCAAAATACGAAGCACCAAATCTAATTCCTATCCGAAATCCAAAAATTTTAAAAATTAAATCCAAAATCCAATCCGTAATTCAAAAATCCAAAACAAATCGGATTTCAGTTTAAATTTCAGGCTTGGCCAAACTATGTACACCCCTAATATCCAAAGCTTTAAGCTAATACTAACTGATATGAAAATTTGCTGCTTTGTGAATTGAAGGGATGTATTCTGGGAAGAAAGAGAACAAATTTATCAAGGAGTTTGGAATAAGTGTCGATTATACAATCAAACGGGATTAAAAGAAAATCATATATTCTATTTTAACACTCTTTATGGTAGGATAACAAGAACCACATCACATGCATTATTAATATTGTTCGCCGCTAACAAACCTAGCAGATATATTTCATGTGGGGTAGAATTCTAATATAATCACCATTAGTATTTGAAATCTACTATAAATTGGCTAAAAATATTTATTGTGTTTATTTCCGAGACTAAACTCCTTCTAGGCCGAGTAAAACACTTAAATATTCATTCACTCTAAATGTGTATGTACAAATACATGAGAAACACAACATGCAATTATATAATATAGATATTTTACAGACATAAAGCTTATTTTATTCCTGATAGACAGAAAATATCACTAAGAAAATTGACATCAGATAATAACTTAATAATTGAATGGTCAACTTGACACCGTCTCGATATTATAATGCAAAAAACATCTTTTATATAAAGTTATAAGAAGAAATTATTTTTCACGTTATCTTTTAACCATTAGCGAGAGATACATAAAGACTAGTTATTATAAAAATATAAATATTTTATGTTAAATGTTAAACAATCAAAATATCCTTGAAATGTTAATCGGCCTTTAAGCCCTTTGACGGCTAAATTATTTCTTTAGTTAATCAAATTAATATTGGATATAATAGTAATATTGAGTATAATTCTTTTTGGACTCAACATCATCACCGTCAACGTGGAAGCTATAGATGAAAGATTTCTAATTCTTCTTGGACATCAACACCCACGGGCCACGGCCAATAATTGCATGGTATATGATAGAATCCTAGTTCTTTTTGTCTAAAGACTTCAAGTCAAAATTTCAGATAAAACTTATTGTCCTGCTCGTAAAAGGTCAGGCCATAACAGGCGGGAAGCAAATTCTTAGTAGTATACTCACGGAAGTCGTCCTTGACTACATTTGTTCACTTAAGTTACTAAAATTAAAAGTGATAACAAAGCATACAGTGTATTAATTATCTAAAAGAAATGTCATTTTAATATCTTTATAAGCTGGATAAAATAAACACTCTTCTGGTTATAGATAATTTTATCTCCCAAATAAATAATTAGGTAATATTTTTATATCCAATAATGAACTTTACTACAAATTTTTATTAAGTTACCAAATATGCAAATTTTGACGAAATATATTTACTTAGTTTACTATTGGAAAAAGCAAAATTTGCAAACTAATAACATCGGCCAATGTCAATCGAACCATGTTCATTTAGTATTTCGAGACATGCTCAATAGCCTATGAGCGCGGACCTATACAAAAAATATCAAGAGTATACCAAAACGTATGAATCTTTACAATATTACTTTCGTCTTTAAAAACCGAAAGATATCCTTTTAAATCATTCGGGGATAATTTTGTGCGCTTGTATTTTTCAATGAAAATAAATAACGCACTTGAGCAAACAATCTTTTTATCGCAATATATTTTTCTCACCTGGAAATTATATGTTTCACTTTTAAATTATATTGATATCGATAATAAGAGTTATTATTATAATGGAACAGTTAAAGCGTCAGAAGAAAAAACACATAAAAAATATTGTCTACAAAGAGATCTTAGGTAAGATACAACCACATTCATATTTATAAACTATAAGTATATATAACACACTTACAATAAAATAAGAAACAATCAAATTATTTCTAAACAATAAGTACATACAATATTTTCATCATTTTAAATTTGGTTAATTATGCCAATGCAATAACATTAATTTTCATTAATTAAATTTATTGTTCCTGCCTATATATATATATTTGAATATTATTATTATCGTGCAACGCACATTAATCTAGAGACTAGTATTATAAAAAGCCTAATAATAACTACAATTGATCAGTCTGGGCCACTAATGAACATAATTACTAAAGGTGTTAATCGGGTCGGGTCGGCCGACTAACAACCCAGTTCGACCCAGTTCAGCCCGGTCCGGTAAGGGGTGGGACGGGTTGGCTAGGGTAGGGATTGTTCCGGAAGGGGTCGGGCCTTTTTTGGTACCGGTGCATCGGAATCTGGCTAGCCCGGTAACCTGTTCACGGGTTTTTATCCATGTTCCAGCCCGATTACCATTGCAATTTTTTATTTTATTTTTTAATTCCGATCGTTGCCAACGGTCAAAATAAAAAATGACCGTTGGGCAACGGCTATTTCTTGGACTTTTAGCAATTTCGGCCTACCCCCTTACTAAAATAGCCCCCCTCCCCAACCCCAACCCCAACCCTAATAATGATAAATTATATTTTTAGCCTTTTAAAAACTATAAATAGCCTCCCTCTTCTTCATTTTTCCTCATAACTTGCTCTCGTCTTCTACTCTAATTCCCTCTCAATCCCCTCTTGATTATTGAATTGCTTATTGCTCTTAAATTCTCAATTAATTATTATTTCAAATTTTATCAATTATGTAAACGACCCGGCCGGTGGTTTCGAGCGTATTAGCCCCGATCCCCTATTTATTGCATTCCCCGTATCTGTTTCTGCTTATGTGACTTGCCATGAGATCTTATTTTGGTTTTTAGAGTATTTTGGGACACTTAGTCCCTAAAACGAAAGTTTAAGTCTTAGAATTTTTACCGCAGTCGGAATGATATGAAGGCGACTCCGGAATGGAGTTTTGTCGGTTCCGTTAGCTCCATTGGGTGATTTTGGACTTATGAGTGTGTTCGGGTTGTGAATTTGAGGTCTGTAGCTAATTTAGGCTTGAAATGGCGAAAGTCGAGTTTTTGGGAAGTTTGACCGGGGGTTGACTTTTTAATATTGAGGTCGGATTCTGATTCCAAAAGTTGAAGTAGGTTTGTAATGTTGAATATGACTTGTGTGCAAAATTTGAGGTCAATCGGACGTGGTCTGGTAAGTTTCGGCATCGTTTGTGGAATTCAAAAGTTTAGAAGTTCTTAGGCTTGAATCCGGGCGTAATTTGGTGTTTTGATGTTGACTTGAGTGATACGAAGGTTCGACTAAGTTTATAGGGGGTCATATGACTTGTTGATATATTTGGTTGAGGTCCCGAGAGCCTCAGGGTGATTCCGGGTAGTTAACGGAAGAATTTGAGTTGATAAAATGCAGCTGAAGCTGCTGGTTCTGGTGTCTTCTGCACCTGCGGAGTGGGAGCCGCAAGTGCGAGCTTGCAGGAGCGACTGAGGAGCTGCAGATGCTGCCATGGGGGACTTGGGAAGGAACCGAAGGTATGAAGGTATTCCCGCACATGCGTGAGTCGCAAATGTGGGCAGGCAGGCGTAGGTGCGAGTTTTGACCGCAGAAGCGAGAGAGTTTCCGCACTTGTGTAAGGTGCAGATGCAGTCTTGAGGTCGCAGGAGCGAAGTCAGGATTTTAAGTGAGATCTGCACCTGCAATGAAATTTCCGCAGGTGCGGCATCACAGAAGCGATCAATGGACCGTAGGTGTGGTATTTCTGGGCACAAAAGCACCAGCTCGAGGTTTTATCTTTCATTTTCAATTTTGGACTTGAGGAACTCGGGAGAGAGGCGAATTTTCGAAGGTTTTCAATGAGCAATGTTGGGGTAAGTGATTCTAACCCATAATGGTATAAATTTCGTAAATCCATGGCTTTATTCATCATCTAATTAGGGATTTGAGCTAGAAATTTGGGAGTTTAGGGCTTGAGAATTGGAGAGTGGATTTGGGGGATTTGAATGAACAAATGAGGTCGGATTTTGATAAATTTTGTATGGTTAGACTCATGAGTGAATAGGCTTCCGGATTTGTGATTTTTGTTAGATTTCGAGACGTGGGTCCCCGGGCCGGGTTTGAGCCGATTTCAGATTTTGGCTATAATTTAGTATTTTTCTTGTGGAATTGATTCTTTTAGTCTATATTGATCGTATTGTATTACTTGTGGCTAGATTTGGGACGTTCGAAGGCGGAATTGAGGGGAAAAGGCATTCCGTAGTAGGACTTTGCTTAGTTTGAAGTAAGTAACGCTTTCAAACTTGGTTATGAGGGTTCGAACCCCCAAACTATTGCTATACGATTGGTATTAAGGTGACGCACATGCCAAGTGACGGGCGTGCAAGGGTGCACCGTGAGAATTGTGGCCTGGTTGATTCCATGGCACTGTATAGTGACTCTATTTTGTTGATATCCGTATTTTCATCTTGTGATAAAGTAATTGAGCTGTCAATCATGCTAGATATCATGTTTAGACTTTATGCCGGTACTGTTGGGACCCCTACTGGTCGTTTCTTGCTGTCATCTCACTGATTTCATTGATGTTATGTACTCAGTCATGTTCATGCATTTCATATCATATCCCAGTCTCAATTATTATTTATTGATACATCATAACATCGTTTCAGGCTAGTTTTTATGATATTGTGAGCCCGTGAGTGAGACTGGAGAGATTGATGACTGAGTGAGGCTGAGAGCCTGATTATGAGTGACAGAGGATCAGCCTGCACACCGCAGCGGTTATACTGATTTTATGATAGAGCTTGGGCTGTAGGAGCCCTTCCAGAGTCTGTAATAGACCCCCAGTGAGCGCGGTTGATATTATTAAGGGATAGATCTTCCCTGGACATGGATCTTGTCCGAAGTACTTGATACCCGGAGATGGATCTTCTCCACGGGGCTGGATTGGCCTTCCTTAGTACTGGGTGACTTATAGTCAGTGATGCATATATTTCGGGATGGATCTTCCCTGGGTCGTATGGGCCATATACAGTACCGAGTGGTTGAGCATTTGAGAGTGTGAGCACATGAAGTTGTCAGCATGGTGCATCACATACAGTATGTGCATTGGCATGTAGAGATAGCAGAATTATATTCTTTACATTGTTCGGATCTGCCTCACTTTACTGTTTTGAGTTAATTTGGAAGCATGCCTACGTTTCTGTTTAGTTATTTCTATTTTATCTGTATCGGTTGAGTTCGTCACTACCTTTCAGTCTAAAGTTTGGACTTGTTACTTACTGAGTTGGATGTACTCACGTTACTCCCTGCACCTCATATGCAGATCCAGGCGTTTTTGGTCACAGCGGCGGTTGCTGATTTCGGCATCAGAGTTCGGAGACTACCAAGGTAGCTGCACGACGCTTGCAGGCCTTAACTCTCCTTCTTATCACTAGCTGTATTTTTAGTTTATTTCTGTAGACACTATAGTGGACTGTATTTCTGATCTAGACGCTCATGTACCCAATGACACCCTGGTTTTGGGCTGGATTGCATCACTTTGGGATTTTTTTATGTTTCAAATAGTTTTTTCCTAAATTATTAAATTGCTTCCGTCTTTATATTCAAATATTTTTCTGTGTTGGGATGTTGAGTTGTGGCTTGCCTAGTTCCACGATAGGCGTCATCACGATGGGGTAAGTTTTGGGTCATGACAAATTATTTACGGTAGCCACTACAAAATTATAATTATCAAGTGAAGTGTGGTATCATTTTCGTTAGGTTCAAGTTCAATCATGCCCCGTGCTAAAGTGCACTCACATGTTTGGGAACACTTTGAGGTGGTAGAAGATAATGAAGAAGTTCGCAAAGTAGAGTGCAAACACTGTGGTCGGGTCTTTAATGTTCATCAAAAGAGGGAGGGCACATATAGTTTAAGAAAGCATATCGAGGGTTGTCTTGAGCGTCTTTCAAGAATTCGTATTTAAGTTGAATTGAGACAATTTGTGTTATTTCAAATTTATTAGACTTATTTAAGCTTAATGTGTTAGTTTATTAGACCATTTTCTCTTTTTGGCATTTGGCGTAAACACTAAACTTTTAATTATTGTAAGCTTTTAATTTGTAAGTTCAAAAATAAAAAAAATCAAAATAGAACTTGCAAGTTAATTTGAAGTATTATTATGCAATGAAAATATAAAATGAAAGCCTTTGAACTTTGATCCTTACATATTGGTCTTATTAAATAATTTTATGTAGCCACTTAATTTCAATTTTTAAAATTTTAATTAGATTTCAAATTCAACACTTTAAAGTTTAATTTTATATCTTAAAATACTTATTTTATTATTTAAAAGTTTGCAAATATTTAAGTAACAATTATATGAACAAGAATATATATATATATATTTGAACCGGATAGGCCCGAATTCGGACGGGCCCATTAGAACCCGGAATTACACAGCCTACTAATAACCCGGTATGCCAGCCTACTAATCAGCCTGCCCACTAACCAGACGAGCTATTTTTTTCATGACCAGTCCGGTCCAGCCCGTTCGATAAACACCTTTAATAATTACTCAACGGGTTTCAAAAACCAACATATATACCATATTTAACATGAGTAAGAAATTAAAGCCGGAGATTAATTATGGCTAATTCACTAAAATTTATATTGATATACATGTCATAAATTATTGATTTGATGAATGCTCTGTAGCCAATTATCTATGTGTGTTGGGCTATAACAGTCTAATGATACTCTTAACATGGGATGATATTATTCGCTTTGGGCCAAACCCGCACGAGTTTCCCCAAAAGGCCTCACATAATTAAGAGATCCATACACCTTATAAGTAGGCTCCCAATCTTTTTCAGCTACCAATGTGGGACTTCTTTCGCACGCCCAACAATCTCCCCTCGAACTAAGTTCTACGTGGATCACTACCACAATTCACGGGTCTCTCCCTCGAACTAAGTTCCATGTCACTCATTGCCACAATCCATAGATCAATTTTTGAGGTTCACTGTGTGCCACCCATATTGTTAGAATATTTATGACAACGAATTCAGCAACTAGCTTTTTTTTGAATACGCCTCCATACCGAGTCTCGCACATCACTCTGCCATCACCATATTCGTCCCACTGAACTTGGGCTATGCTACAAGTTGTTAGACTAAAACGGCCAAATAATAATTTTAACATGGTTGATATTGTCCGCTTTAGATCAAACCTTTACGATTTTCTCCAAAAATCTCACATCCTTATAAATAGACGTCAGCTATCAATGTTGTACTTTGTTCGCGTGGCCAACAAGATGATAGTCTAGGTGTTGTAGTAAATTACTTGATAAATTTACCAGGTATGTATATGTTGGATCTGACATTATTGTTATTTTTAAAAATATATGATGATAAAGAAATAATAAAATGTACACTTTGTAATCGGTTTATGTGGTACGTTAAGAGTTTGATGCGACAGTGAACGCAAATTTGCACACCACCAACATATATATGGTACGGGTCTTCACTTTATTCAGAATCTCAGACTCCATTTCTTCGTCTAACACGACCCTTTCTCTCCTTTTCTCGCGTTCTCTCTGCCATTGCTCAGGTTCCAAAAAAAGTTAAAGCTCTCTTAATTATAATAACTTTTTTGGCTCTTTTTATGAACTCTTTTGGTTTCTTTTTATGTTTGAAATTCTGTTGATTCTTTTTTTTTTTGCACCAAAACTCTGTTGATTTTCCTTACAATGATAGGAAATTCAAATTAATGATCCCAATATCTCCTCAAAATGCTTTTCACATAAACTTGCTGAATAATATGCTTAAAATTGCTTCTTTACGTGTTAGTGTCATGTAATTTCTGGATTTTCTATAGTTTTGGGTTCTTTTATGTTTAAAATTATCTTTGAATTTTATAATTTGGCTTCCAAATGCTAGCAACAAACGGTAATATAAGTTTCTCCTCTAAATGTTTTTCTTATTGTGATGTTGACAACTAATATGTGTAAAAGCGCCTCGTTGACCTATCTGTGTACTTTATGATGAGTGATTGGTTGGCTATTTTGGTGATCAGGTTAAATTGAATCGCAAAACAAGAGCCTGGATTGGTGTTCGTCCATGGCATCATGAATTTCAGTGCAATTGGTTCTTGTTTTGAAGCTTAATTTTCACCTTTTAGATTAAGGATAAGAATGGATAGTAACAAAGATGAGGCTTTAAGATGCATAGGTATTGCCAAGGAGGCAATTATGTCGGGCAATAAGCAGAGAGCGCTTAAATTTATTGGAATTGCACGCCGCCTTAATAGTGAACTAGATGTCAAAGATCTTTTGGCTGCTTGTGAAAATCTTGCTGCCTTAACTGCTGATCACCCTAGTGAAGTTGGCAATGTTTCGAGTGAGAAACATGTCGATGGTCGTGTCGAATCAGATGAGGTTTCTGATGGGGAGAGGAGTTATACTGAAGATCACGTGCATTTGGTTACACATATTAAGAGCAAGAAGGACTATTATGCAATTCTTGGTCTAGAGAAGGATTGTTCAGTTGAGGAGATAAGAAAGGCATACCGCAAGCTTTCTTTGAAAGTTCATCCTGATAAAAACAAGGCTCCGGGTTCTGAAGAGGCATTTAAGAAAGTATCCAAGGCATTTAAGTGTTTGAGTGAAGATGATTCAAGGAGGCAGTATGATGAGACGGGTTTGGTTGAAGAATTTGAGTTTGATCAGCAGTATAATCTTAGACGTCGGAGGAGAAGAATGGAGCGTGAGTATTTTGAAGATGATTTTGATGATGAAGAGATTATAAGGGCATTCTTTGGTCGGTCTGAAATGTTTAGGACAGCTTATGCCTACAGGACAAGGACCAATGTCCGTCAGCAGAGAGAGGATTTAGGTTCCTCTGGGCCTAACTTAATTCCGCTCCTTCAATTGTTACCATTTTTGATCATTTTTTTACTTGCTTATCTTCCTTTCTCGGAGCCTGAGTATTCTTTGCAGAAAAACTACTCTTATCAGTTTGAGAAGGTGACAGACAAATATGGGGTAGAATTTTTCGTTAAATCGGCAGAATTTGATAAGAATTATCCTCTTGGTAGTCCTGGTCGAGAGAAAATTGAAGACCGTGTTATTAAAGATTACAAAAATATGCTTGAACGTTACCGTCATATAGAACTACAGAGGCGACAATGGAACAGGAACTACCCAACACCTCACTGTGACAGGCTTCAAAATTTTGGAGTAGCTTGAGGTCAGCTTACTTTCTTCTGGCTCTTTCCATTCTGTTCTCTGCTGAAAAAGATTTTCAGCATTGATCAATGCAATGACTTTATAATTGTTATACATTATGTGAGCTTTCATGTCATCTTTAGAAACTAAATAATTCAACATCCAGTCAGTAAATTACACATTTAATGCACTATTCTAGATATTGAAACATGCCTATGCAGCCCGACTTCTAGATTGTTGTTCAAGCTTCACCAGGTATAAAAACATGCAACCATCACAGGAAAACATATCTCACATTGAGGTTAGGTGAAGTTATACTATTCTGATTTCTTCTTAAACACCATAAGGAGCATGTATGGAAGGACTGGTCTAACTCGGCGATGGCCTGTGGATATTCTCAAGAATAAAGTATGGACATTTAAGCAATTTAGATAAACAAGGACACATCAACTTATTTTCTTTTCAGCAATTGCAATCTTTCATCCATTTTTTACCCCTTCTCCCTGTGAAGATAAAATGACATGGAAATTTTGTTTGCTTTTACTATGTCAGTCCCATTTTAACGTTCACTTCAGTTTGTGTGATTTTTTTTTTTTGGGTAACGGAACCATCTATTGCAACTCAACTTTGTTGAATGTTAGATTACAGTTTGCATGAAAATATTTTCTTTTGGAAAAGGAACTGCCGATTGCAACTTAACATTGTTGAATGTTAGTGCCATAGTTCTATTGAAGTCCTTGAATGTTATTGCATTAGTTCTATTAATGTTGAAGTCCTCCTTTTTGTCCTTGCTGAGGGGAAGGAGTCTACCTTTAAAACTTCTGAAAGTCACCTTTGTAGTTTTATCTTTCAAGATAGTATAAATCTTATACTTGTTGAATCCTACTGCTATGTTCATTCTGTTACATCCTATGTTATCTGTTATGACACTATTGGCCCTGTAGTAAGAAATATAATGCTGCAAGTATGATTAAACTAGAACCTGCTGGTGTTGAATGTTGTTTACAGATTTGTTATCTGTTGTGACACTATTTGGCTTGTAGTAAGAAATATAATGCTGAAAGTACGATCAGACTTGAACCTACTTGTGTTGAATATTGTTTACAGGGTTTGTTTTAGTTCTTCAGTCATAACTACTACCGTGGAGGGGGCGGAGGGAACTTAATTGCTAATAAATTTGCATCCTTTATGATTGACCTTTAACATGGTATGGGGATTGGAAGAATGTGGAGATGGAGAGAAATGTTTTATTCTGTGGCCTGGGTGTTGGCATTCTAATTATTTTGAATTCCTGAAAGAAATGAAAGTGACACACTGAAGAACGATGTAATGGGGTATCTTTTCAAGAAATCATAAAGAGTGCTAAATTATTTGTTTCCATTGGCTATAACTTTAAGTAACAACAACAACAACAACAACCCAGTAGAATCCCATTAATGGGGTCTGGGGAGGGTAGTATGTACGCAGACCTTACCCCTACCCCGAAGGAGTAGAGAGGCTGTTTCCGAAAGACCCTCGGCTCCAAAAAAAAAAAAAAAAAAAAAAAAAAAAAAAAAAAAAAAAGCTAAGAAAGCGAGAGATAATATTAGTATCACAATTTATTCATTGGATTGTTTGGAAGTTATATATGACATTTAATCATAGATCATCTGGATTTCATCAAGTTATACGAGTTGGGGTGTGAGCTTCCTTTTTATCTAATGACTTTGGAATTTTGGTAGGTGTATACTTTTTCTGTAGCTTGTCTTCTTAGCCCCTGATTCTTACTATATATACATATTTCTTCTTACAGCAAAGCTTTTCTAGCTCCAGCAATTTTTTCCTATTTGTCCTTGAGTAATGTTCTCCACGTATACATGGATATAGCTGGAGACTGGTTTCTGGTTTTCTTTCTAGTGTTAAAATAAGAATGGTGAGGTGTGTACGAGATATCGCTGCAGTCCACTTTGATGGATAGCTTCTGCACTCTGAAGGCTTTCCCAAATGCATAGTAATAGGCACTTATCTTGGGGAATAGGGCTATTTATTAACTCATGACATTGATTCATGCAGACATGTCTTGGGTATAACCTGACCTAATCTTTTGGGTGCCATTTTCTGAGACGTCTAGTAATTTAGTTACTTTTTGCTCTACTTGTATTGCAGGTCTGTCTACTGGGTGTGCACCCTGCTTTAAGGTGTTAATTGAACACTTCCGGTATGTTGTGAGGGACGAGACTGTGCTTGGGTAGATAAAGCAAGAAACAAAGCTTCATTGAAGATGTATGACCAGCCATATTTTATCTCCTGTTATCGATGATAGTTCACTTGACAGCATGCCATAACGCGATTGAAACAGACGAGACCACCAGCATCTAAGTCACACTTACTCATTTGGAATTAGTCGTTCTTGCAATAGCTCGGATACATTCCCTACTAAACACCTCCTCAACCTGCTAAAAGCAGCAAGTATCCATAGGAAACAGCTTCACATTCAGTTCTGCCACTGGAACAATATACACAGATCATCATGCATATTTCAGGCCATTGTGCAGTAGGGCGTCACGGGAGAATGAAGTACTGTGTCTTAGAAATTTTTCTGATGTGCCTGATTTATCAATGCTTAAGGAATCATATGCCATTTCTTAAGAATTTCTTTTTGTGATGTTCCTATTACATCGATGAAATATTAGTAATCTTGTTAAAAATAGGCAAAGGCTTTAGTCACAAGCCCATTTGACCCTTTTTTTGTTACACTCTGGAAATATCTATGTTCTAGTGTATACTCAAAGAAGATATACGATATTCGAGTAGAGTGTGTAAGTGAAATGGGAGTGATTTTTGTTAATATATCCATTGCAATAAAGAGATTATAATTGTGGCCCTTGTTGTTCAGTTGAGTATTCAACTCTATTGTTAACTATGTTCAATTAAGAAAAGAAGTTACTACGTGCTACAGTTTTGAACAAAAAGGAAGGTAAAGGAAAAGAAAATATAAGGGGAAAATTGTTTGTTTGTTTCAGTTAGCGACCAATTTAGTAATTTTGTCGACAAAATCCTCTGGATTCTAGGAGGAAAACAGATCCACTCATGATTATAAGAACTGAAGAAGCAGTGGTTCCGATCTATTCTTTTTGTGTTCCACATTCACCTATGTTAAAACATCCGACCTTCTAATGATGCACGTATTGGGGACAGGCGGGAGCAAAAGACCAATAATTTCTTTCCTGTCCTTCTACAAAGTTGAGGGGAAAAGAGAAGCGCCTTTGCTACTGAGGGATCCAAGCAGTCTTAAATCCATGAATACATGGTTCATCTTCTGTGACAAGGTGGGTTGTAAGCACCCTCCACTTCCAACCAAGAGGTTGTGAGTTCGAGTCACCCCAAGAGCAAGGTGGGGAGTTCTTGGAGGAAAGGATGCCGAGGGTCATTTGGAAACAACCTCTCTACCTCAGGGTAGGGGTAAGGTCTGCGTACACACTACCCTCCCCAGACCCCACTAGTGGGATTATACTGGGTTGTTGTTGTTGTATCTTCTGTGCTATTGTTAGTTCCTTAAACGTTTCGCTTAATAGCAATGAAATGATCTTTTAATTAGCTAGTTTCCAAGGAGGAGGAGGTTGGCTTGATCGAGTAAAGAAGCGTAAATAAAAGTATTACAATGAGAGAAAAGTTTTAGGATCAGACATGGGCATGTTGCATTGGTCTCGTAGACAAAGGAAAATTGATCCTCTTTCCGTTATTAAACATTTAGATTCTCTTATTTTTTTTAGGTGAATTTCGCTACTGTATTCATGAATACAATAGTGCGAATACAGCAAATACAGTCGCACAGTTGGACTCCCCTATTGTTAGGCGAATTCCGCTACTATATTCGCGAATACAGTCGCATAATAACTAAATAATAGCTATAGAAAATAATTATGTACTCCCTCCGTTTCAATTTAGATGAGGTAGTTTGACTCAGCACGGAGTTTAAGAAAAAATAAGAAAACTTTTGAAACTTGTGGTCTTAAAAGTTTAAGGGGTAAAAACTTTGTGGGGCCATGACATTTTTGTAGTTATAAAAGCTTCTCATTAAGTGTAAAATGAAGAGTTTAAAGTTGAATTATTTCCAAATTTAGAAATGTGCAATTTATTTTGAAACAGACTAAAATAGAAAATAACTCATCTAATTTGAAACAGAGGGAGTATATGATATCTATAAGAAATTAATAACAATTAAACAACAGTGGTTTTCAAAAATTCGTGTAAAAAAAATGGGAATTGGTGGGCTGTCTCTCAGGCGTAAGTGCAAGAGTTGAAAATATCGACTTGTCTCCCTTAACAAATGTGGTGTCCACTTTGACTGCTATTTCCCACCTCAATCTTTTGCTTGTTTTACTCATTTTGCTTTAGCTACAATTTTGGAAATTTGTGTCACTTTACAATTTTCGAGTATCAAGAAGGTCAATTTTAACCACCAAAGTTAATAGTGACAATATTTTAGACCGGACCAAATAAACGTGTCTATGTTAGATTATGGGTGAGGAAGAAGATTGAGTAACGAATAAGAGGAGAAATCGAAATTGTATTCTTTTGAGAGCAATGTCATCGTTCAATACAAAGCTATATAGTGCTCACTAACTAAATGACAGCTATACACAGTTGTTCACTAACCACTTTAACTAACCCTTTTAATTAACTCTAAAATACCCTATACTTTTATGATGTATACTTTGGTATCCCCTATATCCCAAAACTCCTCCTCAAGCTGGAGGGTGGAAAGTATTGAGCACTCCTAGCTTGCAAAGAAGAAAAGAGTGTTGAGCAACACCGAGTCCTTTTGTCATAAGATCAGCTAACTGAAGCTTAGTTCAAATGTGATGAGGGGCGAGCAATCCATTTTTAATCTTCTCTCTGACAAAATATCTCAATGTGTTTTGTCCTCTCATGAAAAATGGGATTTGCTACTATTTAAAGAGCAACTTTGCTATCGCAATATAGATCAACAGGTTGATGTATTTCAATAGTAAACTCCTGCAATAATCCAACTAGCCAAGCAACCTCAGCTACTATTGTTGCAAGGCTTCTATATTCAGCTTCAGCTAAGCTTCGACTCATTGTTTGCTGCTTCTTGGACTTCCGGGACAATAAGGAATCCCCCAGTTTTATAACATATCCAGTGATCAACTTTCGTGTGTTTGAGCATGCTGCCCAATCAGAATCACAGAAGGAAGAAAGATGAGTAATAGGGCCCCTTTTGAGAAATACACCAAGACCAGGCGAACCTTTAATATACCTGACCACTCTAAGTGCAGCAGTTAAGTGTGACTATTTAGGATGCTGCATGAACTGACTCAAAACTTTCACTGCAAAACAAATGCCAGGTCGTGTGATGGTTAGATAGAGTAACTGACCTACCAACCTTTGATAACTTTCCACATCCTGTAGTCCTTCATCACCATTGCGCGCAACATGTTTGTCATACTCCGTGGCAGTGAGTTTCTAATTAAGTTCAATAGGAGTGGATGCAGGTTTGGCAGCAGCTAGTCCTGTGCTGGAGATTAACTCCAGTGCATATTTTCTCTGGTTTAATAACATCCCTTATCTGATCTCATTACTTCAATGCCTAAGAAATACCTGAGTTCACCCAAATCTTTGACTTTAAAACTGTTGTGTAATGTACTATTTGCCTCTTCCACAAGGGAAATATTGCTATCAGTGTTAATACCCAATTTTGTCCTCATATTTTTCAAATAGTATATATACTTTCATAATATCATTTTTGTATCATTACTTAATCTACAAGAGTTATACAAGTATTTTTATAATTTTTTTAGTCTTTAAAATTAATTTTCTTACATTTAAATTACTTGAATATGTATTAATTACTCGTTAAATTATTTTGTGGTGATTTAATCATCCAAAGTTTTCATTTACATCCACAATATGTCTCATAAACTTTTACTTTATTTTTATATAATTATAATTGTATTTTAAAACTATTTTATACAATTTTGCAATAATCACCTATACTTTACAATTAATTGCATTTATCATTTTGTTCAGGGTAATTTTTTATTTATTTATATTTTTGTAATCTTCAACTATTATTTTAAAATATTGAGTCTCACAAATAGTACTTTTTATATTTATTTAATTATTTTATTAAATGTTTTCCCCTAATTTCTTTTATTTAAAATCTGGCCCAAAACTATGCCAATTTGCAAACCAAAAGATGGCCCAATACTCCCACAACCCAAACCAAGCGTCCCTTTAGGCCAACCCGGTCGGACCCCTTCAAATAACCCGCCCCGATTCCCCTTTGATCCTGGCCGTTGATCTCAAATGATCAACGATCCATAATAAACCAACCCTTTTCCATATATTCCCTCACCCAAACCCTAATCCTATTTTCCCCTCAGTAGCCGCCTCTATACTCTCTCAAATCCTCCCCTCACTTCACAAACCCTAGCCGCCTCACTCAAATCACAGCCCTAATCCGATATCACGTGGAAATCTTCCATGTTTCCTTTCCTTTCTTGCATACATGGAGATGCTTACAATCTCTTAAGTATTACAATGTGTTTGGTACTGATTTATTTATGGAAGTTCATCAACAGGCATTCATTCGACTCCGATTCTGTATTATCGCCATGTTCTTGACTTATACATCCACCACCAGGCTATATGGGTGTGATTCAGTGAGATTTTTTTAACTATTTGGTTCTCCATCTTGAACTAGGGTTTACCTAATTTTTCTCCTAATCCAATTCTAAATCGATTCTGCATGCTATTATTTCCTTTATTATGTTTGATCGATCATGTTTCCTTATTTATTTGTTTAATGTTACTACTATATAAACCCCCTAATGCCCTTTAACGGACGGAATCACTGTTGTTCTCTCATACTCTCACTCACTTGATACTATTCTGAATCTACTGCTCTTGGCCGACTGAAAGCCAAGGCCATCGGAATCCTCTCTAATGACCTCCCTAGTGCAAGCACTGCTCGGAGCTCATTTGAGGCTCCTGTGAACTCTGACGCACTAGGATTTGGGTCTTCTGGTTGTTCTCTTTGCTGGTGATATTCGAGCTATTTCTGACACTTAGCCGTCTCTTCTATTTGTTTGTTGAATCTGCAAACTGGTGAGTGTCTTGACTTTTGCAATTCTATCCTCCTTTTCTTGTTTCCAGTGCTTCGCATATCCATGTGTTCGAACCAATATGACTCCAATATTGTGTTGTAATCATTGGCAATTTTACCTGTATTATAGCTATTATGCAGTTCTGAATCTCCTAGTGTCACAACCTCCCTAATTATTTAAACTCATATGTGTTCAGCTTGAATGACTTTGTATCTTTAAGTTTGCTTTGTTGTTCTGCTGTTTATTATGAGTTTTTCTCACGCCTTGTTTTGGATTCTCGCATTGAGATTCCTAGGGAATCATCTCTTACCCAGAATTTGCCTTAATTAACTTCTATTGATAACTCCTTTATTTGAACTCTATTTTTATATCTGCTTACATGAACCGTAATTGTTGTCGCAATGTTTAACGAAACATATGGATTTAAGAATTGTAATGTGGTGTTTAGCAAACTCTGTGCTCTTTAGTATTGCCTAGGTTCCCAGTTGAATCCTAATACACGTGTTTTTCTGTATTGTACCTGGTTGACTGGTTTAAGTTCTCATATCTGTCTGTTGTGCTTGACCTTAAGTTGGCAATATGTTCTACCATGATATTTTTGAACCTGGGAACCTCGGTGTTACACTCAGCACAATTAAGATTCTATTAGCTGTTATTGACTATGCCTACTTGATTGTTTACTTGCCATTCTTTGACTATGATTATGTTAGAACTTCATGCCTTAAATTCCTAGTTTTGAGTCTCTTTTAGGCTAATTCATGCTTTACTATAATCTTGTTGTTCTGAAAACTAAGCATGTATGCTTACTATGTTGACCTAAGTGATATGCCTCCTCAACTCTGCTAATGCTGCACATGCTATACCCTTTCGCTTGTTATGAACCTATATTGTCAGTCTTTATGCTAAAACAACTCTATTAAGGTTGTTCTCCCATGACTCTTCAGCTTTCATAATTAGATCTCCTGCTTGAAATTGTCTTAAGCTATTTTTGACCATATTAATGTTTGAAACTTCTTTAGAAGTAGTCTGTTATCATGTGATAATCTATCATGTCCCCTAAACATGGAAAATTCAAGCATGAACTTGTCTTGTGTGTGTCCTGCCAACATGTCACATGAATTTGTCTATACGTCTTGGTGATAATTAGCTTTACAGTCCTAAGAAATAGGTGTGTGGACTTCCTTCCTCGTTTAGTTAGTTCAACATATAGTCTGTTGCTTGTAATCATGTGTGAATCCTTCGTTTGGGCTTGGTGTCTGTTCTATGTGATGTTGCGCTTGGATGTTGGATTCAGACTTACTGCTGGTCTTATGAGCTGGGTTTTGAGTCTATTGGAGCTGTCGAAGGCCTATGAAAAGCACTAGGTTATCTGTGCTGGGCCTATCATTGGGCCTATAGTTGTCTACTTCTACAGCTATTCATATTTAATTTGTATTATTTTATTCGAGCTGTAATAACTTGTAATAACGAATGATGAGGAAGTTAATGAAAAGGGCTGAGGTATTCTAATGCTTGCATAATAGGGTAGAAAATATGCTTATAGGGTATATGTGTTCTATTTGCTATTTCGTTCAGCATACCTTATATGTTATTTAGTTTAGTGTGTTGTACACTTTTGGAAAGCATGCCTATAGGAAATCACACACTTCACTTAGCTTGTCTAATATTGTACACCACTCAAAGCATGTTAGTTTAAGCATTTGATGCACTTGTTTCTCATTGTGCACGTTTGGACAGCATGCCTATAGGATGAAATAGAATGTGCTTGGCTAGTCTATATACCATGTCTATAAGGATCCAACTAATCAATCAATCAGTCACCTCTATTGCTTTTAGTATACTGCTCGCCTAGATATCATGACTATTGGACATTAATCAATCAATCGACTACTTCCGTTACTTTCACCACACTACCCCACCTTAGATGACATGACTCTAGGGATAAAGCATTATAAAATCAATTTCAATTGTCAATTATTAGAAATCCTCCCTGTAGGATATTGTCACCTGCATAAGAAACATGTTGATAAAATAAGTGTCGTAAAACCTTAGTTTTCAAACAGCCTTACTCCCTCATCGCACGAACAATGTAGATGTCATGCCTATAGGTTTGCAATATCTTTGATCTGCAAATTCATTAGTTTAAAGCTGCAACGTTGCCTGTACAACGCTGGAAATTAAAATCACATAGAAACTATGCCTATAGGACTTAATGACTCTAATGCATCTGAAATTGTCTACTGCCTAACTGCCCGCGTGCATTTGTTTTTTATGTATTGATGTTAACTTGAGCCTTTAATTGTACTTATGTGTAGTCCTACATGTTTTTGAATGTGCGCTAGTTTTATCGTTTTGAGCATCCTAAGTGAAGTCTAGAACCACTTAAATAGAGGTCTAAAGCCTCGTGGACCATAGGTATGGGACGGGGAGTGCACGTGTAGGGTACGACCTAGAAATTAAATTAGATCACCTTTAGGTAAACAACTTTAACATAGTAATCGGGTAGCAGGAGATGATAGTCTATACCCGCTGAATAATATGAGCAACCCCTACCTCAAAGGAGTTGCAAAGTATTATTTATGTTGCACGGGGTGGTCCTTTAGGCCAAAACACTTAGGACCCCCTTTCTTTATGTATTTGTTATTTACACTTAGTCATTTAACATATCAATGTAGTTGTATCTCTGTAGTCATTAAGATTTGTGCCGATTCTCACATGCCCCAATAAGACTCTTCGACTTCTAAATTTCTATTTATTTATTTCATCACTTAGTCTAATTACATAATCCACATAGTTTAAAGTTCGGCTAGGACCCACAGTTGTGGACCTCGAAGAGTGCCTAACACCTTCTCTTTGATATAATTTGAGCCCTTACCCGTTCTTTGGTGACATGGACTAGTCAAACAGAGTTACTTGCAAATAGGTGCCTTAACGCATCTCAAAATCGTTAGGTGGTGGCTCTTCTCTTTTAATATCCATTTAAAATAGTTGTCACACGTCGAAACCCGCTTTCGCGAGAAAACGGTGCGCGACAGCATGGCGACTTTGCTGGGGAAACCTTAAGCTCTTACCATAAATGAACTTGACTTATGTGGATTACTTTCTTTAACTGCTATTACATGCACATCCCTTCCTTTATTCTCCTTTATTTGCTATGACATGTATGATCTCTCCCCATCTCCTTCATCTTGTCTAAGACTGCTATATTATGACTCTCCTATCCCTATTTCTCTACATGCTTCATTACGTTCTCGCTCATTTTTCATGAGCTAAACTGACTTCTCTATTTTGTCTTTATTTTCTTTTCTCCTCATGTTCACTTTTACTATTTACTGCTTTTACATATTTTTATCATGCAAATACTTGGCAATGTGTTATTATTTTTGCACAAAGCATGCTCCACATCATACTCCACTCGTGCTAATTGTCAACATATCGGTGCTTGATGAGTGTCCGCGCTTTCCTGTAATCACCCTTCTTAAATCGAAAAGGCTTATTTGCGGCAGACTAGTCGATCAGCGGTGCAGTCGACGGTCCCGTGCCTTTCCCTCTCAAGTTGTCCACTTGGGAGTACCAGTCTAGACCCTTCTAGAAACCCTACTCCGATTTGAAATGTACATGCATCATGCTAAACCTAGTATGAGTTGAAGTATTGTTAACATAACAACCCGCTAAGATGAGCCCTGTCCAAAGTCCGACGGGAATTACACAATCCCAGTGGACACTATCATATTATGTGCATTACTTGGAGAAAATGTACCAACGTGTTGATCATTATTGCATAAGTAGTCAAATTTGGAGGGGGAAAGGGCTAACCTTTATTTGTTTGCAGAAAATGAAGCACAAAATCCCCAGGTTCGGTATGGTCCAGAATATCCCGCCTTTGCTACTTGACTGGTGGAAACACCTTGTGCCGTGTGACAAGAATCATGTGAGGAGATTACTTGGTGACCTGCCCTCTTTGTTGAGCATTCAACCAAATAGGGAGTTGATCAAGGATGCCACCATGTTCTGGGATGAGAAATGAGTTATTTTTTGATTTGGAAATATAGAAATGACTCCTTTCCCAGAAGAAATTGGAGGTTTCACCAAGTTGTCATGTGATAGTCCAGGATTACTGGTACCAAAGAATCGTACTCCCCGCGGTTTTTGAAAATTTTGGGTTTTAAGAAGAATGACAAACTGCTCTATCTAAAGAAATCATACATCCTTTGTGAGTTTCTATACGAGCGTTATGGGCATAACAAGTCATATCGTCTTTACCATGATGAACTAGCCATTACTTCCTTAGGTTGGGTGCACTGCCGAGTTTATGTGTTCATTGTCTTCTTCTTGGGGTTGTTGATATTTCCAATGAAAGGAGGAAGGATTCATACTCGCTTAGCCATGGTCGCCAAGACCTTAATGGGTGGCATCGAGGGACAAACTTACACTATCATCCCCATGATCTTAGCTGAGATGTATCGCGCTCTAGATCGGTGCAAGTAAGGATTCAGACACTTTGAGGGTTGTAATGTATTGCTACAAGTCTGGATGCTAGAACACTTTCAGAGAGGAGGGTACCATCAAGAGCTTCTGTGAAGGCCATTGAATGACTACATAGCCAACCATCACCCAAAGAAAATAACGTTTATTCCAGACAGGTTTTCAAAGCTGGAAATGCGTAAGTTGGGTGCGTTTCTTCAGTAATATGACATACGAGTAGGTACATTGGATGTTTGAATGGTTTCATAGTAGTGAGTTCATCATCAGATCAAAGGGGACTACTCACTTAGTGCTGATCGGGCTGCGACGTATCTACCCTTACACTCCAATAAGGGTAATGAGACAAGCTAAAAGAAAACAAGTCAAAATACCTTGAGTTTCCAATATGGTCCAGTGCAAGGTAAATTTCAAGGGAGATGTCATTCCATTCAAGTTCGAAGTGCAACACATGTGGAACCAAAAGATCATTATGGAAGGGGAAACTATTGAGCCAGAAAGGTATCACACCGGTCATATGTACTACTATCTGTCATGGCTAGAAGACGACGTAGCGGGGGACATCAAGCCAGGAGTCAATCTGAAGGATATGATCATAGATGAAGTGGCTGAGGCATAGGTTAAGTACAAGAGGCTACACAAAAGGGTGTTCGAGTCCGAAGCTAAACATCTGGAGCAACACCAAGTAAACATGGAAGCAATAAGGGAATGGAAGGAGATTGCCACTAAGTCAACAGAAAGATTGGAATACCTGGAACAAGGACTGATGGAGCTAGAAGGGAAGATGAGAAAGAGACTCTCGGATTGTCAAGGCATGGACGGCGATGAAGGAGGAAATCTGGCAAAAGCTTACTTACTGTTGGATATGCATGACCTGGGAAATCTGATTGATGTGGTCAAAAGAGCCAAGCATGGAGAAGGTCCTTCAGGGACCCAGTAGGTTAGGAGATGATGTTCTTTACTGCTTTCTAGCTTAGATAAGATTTTGATGTAATAAGGCTAAATGCCATTAGTAACTTTATTATATTATTGTCGATTTAGTAAAAGTTTGTTTTGGCTCATTTTTGCATTAATGAAATGAAGCAAATGTTGGCACCAATTTTCTCCAAGTCTATGTATCACTTAGGCCTACCTCAGGCACAATGAGATCCCCAAATTAGGACGCGAATTATTGCATGACTTGGTGAAACATGTTTAAATATTACGAACACTCTTTTATTTCACCTTACTGACTTGGTTAATATTTTGCGTTTTCTTTCTTTTTGATTACTCCCATTCCCAAAGGTTGGTTCGTGCATACTGGCATCACCAACATATCACACCAGATCCAGAGGTCCTCCACCTAGCGACCCGAAAAGCAAAATCAAGGGCAAAGGGAAAATGGATGATCTAAGCGGTATCAAGAAAGACAATGTTGTTGTGGCGGAAAACGTTGAAACTTCAGATGGCAGAAGTACTCCGTGGCAGAATAAGTTGGTCTTACGTTTGGAACAACAAATCCTGGAATTACAAGACGAGCTTGAGCAGGTCCGAAATCTAGCAAACCTCTCCCTTACCCTCAATGTCCTCGACATAAACCGGCAAAACCCAACTACCCAGAACCAAACACCACCACAAAACGCAGAAAATTAGAATCCACCACCCATAGTTCTGAACCCTCCCGCACAACACCAGGATCATAATCCCGCACCTCCCCAGAACCTTAACCTACCACCAGTGCCAACCCCCCAACAACATCACCATCATCTAACTCAATAGTCGCAAACCACCACTTATCACACTCCCCAAAATGCGCCATAACCTACTCTCGATACCAAACACTCGACCAACGACCACCCGTATATCCAAGTTCTAGGAACGCATCAAAGCAATTCGATATATATGAAAACCTTACCCCATACCCTGCAGAAAACCCTATACATACCCGGACCAACTCTGAAGGACCTACTCATTAGAAACATGGCAGAGGAACTTAAGAAACTCACATGGAGAGTCCAGAGTGTTGAAGGTAGGAAAGGCGTTGAAGGTCTAAACTATGAGGACATGTGTATTCAGCCAGATGTGGAACTTCCGAAGGGTTACAAACCTCCCAAGTTCGAAATGTTCGATATTACTAGTGATCCGAATGTGCATCTGAGAACATACTGCGACAAGCTTGTAGGAATGGGTAAGAATGAACAAATCCGCTTGAAACTATTCATGTGAAGCCTTACAGGAGATGTTTTGTCTTGGTATATCAATCAAAACCTAAAGAAGTGAGTTAATTGGGTGAATATAGCATCAGATTTCATGGATAGATTCGGGTTCAACACGGAAAACGCGCCGGACATTTTCTACATTCAGAACCTCAAGAAGAAGCCGACAGAAACCTTCCGCGAGTATGTTATTCGTTGGGATCAGAGGCCGCAAAGGTAAGGCCAGAACTTGAAGAAGAACAAATGAACAAGTTCTTTGTTAGGGCTCAAGATCCGCAGTATTACGAAAGGTTGATGGTCATCGAAAATCACAAGTTCTCCGACATCATCAAATTAGGGGAAAGAATAGAAGAAGGAATCAAGAGTGGGATGGTAACTAATTTTGAGGCGCTTCAAGCCATGAATAAAGCCTTGCAATCTGGAGGTATCTCAAAGAAGAAATAAGTGGGTGCCGTGATGGTAGCCCAGGGCACTAAGTCTCCCCTCATATACCAAACACCTCCACCCACATATCAACCCTCACAACCAAAATACCAATAACCTGCCACCACCTACCATACCTACAACACTCAACATGTATATTACCATTCACCTCCACCTGCCTACCAAAACTACCCAAATCCACGTCCAAATTTCAACCGCAGACCACCTAGACAGTACACCCCAATTGCTGAACGCATAGCCCAACTGTATGAGAGACTGAAGGCCACCGATTATGTCACCCCCATTCCTGTTGTTGTTGTGGAAAATCCCTCCCAATGGATCAACCCCCAACAAAATATGTGCTTATCATTCAGGCATGGAGGGCCATACCATTGAGGAGTGCCGCACGTTTAAAGACAAAATTCAGACGCTGATCGACACTAAGGTTATACAAGCAAAGGAAGCTGCACCAAATGTTCGCAACAACTCTTTCCCGGATCACAGAGGTGAGGGAGTGAACGTGATAGAAACTAATGAGGAGTGGGATCAGGAAGGGTCCATTGGACTTATTCGAGAGGGAGACGCTCCTAAAACATCTCCGTTCACCCTCACGCCAGTTATGTTACAAACCTAGGTGTCATTTGATGTTGAGGTAGCTACACCATTCACTGTAATGGTAGCTCCCACACCATCTGACAGGTGTGATTCCATCCCGTGGGATTATGTTGCGGAAGCAAGGAGAAAGGGAAAAGCCAAAATGGAAGAAACAGGTGCCGCGCAAGGTATGACTAGGACTGGCAGAGTTTACATACCTGAGAATCTGGGAGGAACGAGCAAGAAAGCTGCACCTAAGCCGCGCGTTGTTGAGACTAGCACTGACGATCTCTGGAGGAAGATACAAGCAAGGGAGTACTCCGTTGTTGACCACCTGAACAAGAGTCCTGCTTAGATATCCATATTATCACTGTTGCAAAACTAAGATGTACATAGGAATGCTCTGATAAAGGTGTTAAGTGAAGCTTATGTACCCGCCGACATCACTAGTGGAGAGATGGCTAACATGGTCGGATAGGTACCAGAGAGCCACAAAATCACTTTCCATAAAGATGAGTTACCACCAGAAGAACTGAGTCACAACAGGGCGTTGCACATCACAGTGCACTTCAAGGACAAGTTCATCTCCAGGGTCTTGATAGATGGAGGTTCGAGTATGAATATATGCTCACTGACCACTCTAAAGAGATTGGCTAAAGGCCTGCATGAGATACGAATGGGAAGCATGAATGTGAAGGCGTTCGATGGATCCTAGAAAGCCACTATCAGAGAAATCAACCTCGATCTACAGATGGGTCCAACATGGTTTGATGTTGAGTTCCAAGTGCTAGATATATCTGCTACTTACAATATATTGTTGGGACGGCCATGGATACATACAGTCGGGACAGTGGCTTCAACTCTGCACCAGGCTATGAAGTTCGAGTGGAATCATTAGGAGGTGACCATTCATGGAGATGGAAGCAACCCCATTTACATCAATCAGACCATTCCAGTCATCGAGAACAGGAGGAAGTTGGGCGGAGACATATCACCGTATTGAACGGGTGAATGCAATTGAAAAGGATCGATGGTGGAGCAAGAAGATAGAAAGTATATTGATTTGGACAGGATATGAACCAGGCAAGGGTCTTGGAAAAAAGATTCAGGGGATCACCAAACCCGTACAACCATAGTATCATGGCACGACCTTTCGACTCAGATATGAATATACATGGCAAGAATATATGATTGGACACCGCCATGGCGTTCCACTTATTATCCACTGGAACAACCCATACCATCGGTGCACCAGACATTCCATCAAGCCTGCATGATGTGGGGAACCGAAGAAGATAAGGTTTTAGACGGTATGAGGAAGCTGTTTCTAGATGAAGAAGACATAGACTACAGTACAATTGTTGGGGAGTATGAGGAAAAAGACCTTGCCATTCAGACAATGGAAGAGGGAGTAGTTCTCAAAAACTGGACTGTTGCATCGTCTCGGGCTCGCCGAGTTCCTGGGTAGCCTGGCAAATTAGCATGAATTATTTTTAAATAGTTTTGAGCATTTAAGTCATTTTCAGTATTTTGTTTTGAAATAATTACTCGAGCCATCGAGTCATACTTGTTGACATTTTAAAGCTTTAATGCATTACTGCTTTTTATATTTATTATTATCTTTCTATATTCTTTTCAGCATAATTATTACATATCCCGATGAACCTACGACTGTGACATGTAATGAGACAATGCAACATAAGGACAGTGATTCGGAAGATCTGGAGGATGATATAATACCTGAGGAAATCTTCAAAGAAGTAGAGGATTTTGAAAACAAACCGAAGTCTAATTTGGAAGAAACTGAGGCCGTTAACTTAGGGGATTCTGAAACAGTCAAGGAAACTCGTATAAGCATTCATCTATCATCGTCAGAGAAAGAAGAGTTTATCAGGTTCTTAAAGGAATATGGGGACATCTTTGCATGGTCCTACGACAATATGACCGACTTGAGCACATCCATAGTAGCACACAAGCTACCCATCAATCCCATGTGTCCACCGGTAAAGCAAAAGCTCAGAAAGTTCAAGCCAGATATGAGTTTGAAGATAAAAGATGAGGTCACCAAGCAAATCAAAGCCAAGGTTCTCCGAGTGGTCGAATACCCAACCTGGTTAGCCAACATTTTGCCAGTTCCAAAGAAAGATGGGAATGTTAGAGTATGTGTAGATTACCGAGATCTGAACAGAGTATGTCCTAAGGATGATTTCCTTCTACCCAATATACATATACTGATTGACAATTACGCTAAGCATGAACTGCAATCCTTTGTATATTTTTTTGCAGGATACCACCAGATTTGGATAGATAAAGAGGATGCCAAAAAGACCGCCTTTACCACACTATGGGGAATATATTATTACAAAATAATGCCGTTTGGTTTGTAGAATGCTGGGGCCACCTACATGAGGGCCATGATGACTATCTTCCATGACATGATACACTAGGAAATAGAGGTGTACGTGGATGATGTTATCATAAAATCTAAAAAGAGTCCATATCACATAGCGGACGTGAAGAAACTTTTTGATCGGCTTTGAAAATACAACTTGAAGTTGAACCCTGCAAAATGTGCCTTCGGAGTCCCTGTTGGAAAGTTGTTAGGTTTAATCGTCAGTCGTCGAGGTATCGAGTTAGACCCATCAAAAATCAAAGCTATCCAGGATTTGACACCGCCGAAGAATAAGAAAGATGTGATAAGTTTTCTAGGGTGCCTCAATTATATCAGCTGTTTTATGGCACAATCAATGGTGATATGTAAGCCAATCTTCAGAATGCTGAGGAAAGATGTTGCAATAAGCTGGACTGAAGAATGCCAGAAAGCCTTTGATAAAATCAAAGAATATTTATCTAAACCGCCCGTGTTGGTCCCACCAGAACCAGGAAGACCTCTGCTGCTTTATTTGTCTGTGCTGGAAGGAGTCTTTGGTTGTGTTCTAGGATAAGATGATGAAACTGGAAGGAAGGAGCAGGCGATATATTATCTGAGCAAGAAGTTCACGCCTTACGAAGCATGGTACTCTTTATTGGAATGCACCTGCTGTGCTTTGACATGGATAACCCAGAAGTTGAGACATTATTTCTGTGCGTACACTACATATCTCATATCAAGGATGGATCCGCTAAAATACATCTTTCAGAAACACATGCCCATGGGTAAGTTAGCAAAGTGGCAGATATTACTGAGTGAGTTCGACATCATCTATGTAACTCAGAAGGCAGTCAAAGGGCAAGCATTGGCGGATCACTTGGCAGAAAAACCAGTAGACGGAGAATATGAACCATGGAAAATGTATTTTCCCTACGAGGAGGTATTGTTTGTAGGAGAAGATATTACCGAGGCATACGATGGTTGGAGGATGTTCTTCGACGGAGCAACAAACTTAAAAGGAGTGGGTATCATAGCTGTCTTAGTATCAGAAATGGGTCAACACTATCCGGTATCTGCAAAACTCAAGTTTACGTGCACCAACAACATGACAGAATATGACGCCTGTATCCTGGGACTCAGGTTGGCCATTGATATGAACGTTGAGGAGTTGCTGGTAATCAGAGATCCAGATCTATTGGTGCACCAGGTTCTAGGAGAATGGCTACAAAGAAAACCAAAATATTGCCATACTTGCATTGTGTACAAGAGATTATCAAGAGATTCACAAAGATAGAGTTCAAGCATGTTCCAAGGATTCAGAATGAGTTTGCCGATGCATTAGCCACTTTATCTTCCATGATACAACACCCACACAAGCATTTCATCGTTCATATCCCAATAGGAATTCATAAGTAGCCAGCTTATTGTGCTCATGTTGAAGAAGAAATTGACGGAAACCCGTGGTTCCATGACATTATGAAATACTTAGAAAAGGGAGAATATCCAGAGCACCCTACACACACTCAGAAACGCACACTTTGAAGATTGGGCAACCATTTCTTTCGAAGCGGATGAGTTTTGTATAGAAGGACTCTTGATTTGGGATTGTTGCGATGCGTCGATACCAATGAGGCATCTAGATTGCTCGAGGAAATACATGTCGGAACTTGCGGACCCCACATGAATGGTTTCGTTCCGACTAAAAAGATATTAAGAGCAGGATATTTCTGGATGACTATGGAAACAAGCTGCATCAAATATGTTAAAAAGTGGCACCAATGCCAGATACATGCTGATATGATATGAGTGCTGCCTAACGAACGTAATGCAACGAGTTCGCCCTGGACTTTCTCCGCTTGGGGTACGGATGTCATCGGACGAATAACCCACTGCTTCAAATGGAGGTTCATTCTGGTGGCTATAAATTACATCACGAAATGGGCGGAGGCCGCATTCTATAAGACTGTAACTAAGAAGATCGTAGCAATCATTACTGACAATGCCGCCAATCTCAACAGTGACTTGATGAATACCATGTGTGAAACATTCAAGATCAAGCATCAAAACTCTATAGCATATAGGCCGCAAATGAATGGAGCCGTAGAAGCCGCCAACAAGAACATCAAGAAGATATTGAGGAAAATGATAGACAATTACAAACAATGGCATGAAAAGCTACCGTTTGCTTTGCTCGGGTATCGCACCACAATTCGTACATCCACTAGGGCAACTCCTTATCTACTGGTTTACCGTACTAAAGCCGTTATTCCCGCCGAAGTAGAAATCCCTTCCTTAAGAGTCATGCTAGAAACCGAGCTCAGCGACGCAGAATGGGTACAAAGCCGGTATGAACAACTAGCTCTCATTGATGGAAAAAGAATGAACGCAGTATGTCACGGCCAGCTCTACCAGAATAGAATGGCAAGAGCTTTCAACAAAAAGGTTAGGTCAAGGCAATTCACACCGGGGCAGTTGGTACTAAAACGGATCTTCCCATATCAGGATGAAGCAAAGGGGAAATTCTCACCCAACTAGCAAAGCCCTTACATGGTTCATCGAGTATTAACAGGAGGAGTACTTATACTTGCAGAAATGGATGGAGAGATTAGGCCAAAACCTATCAATTCGGACGTAGTCAAGAGATACTACATTTAAGATAATGTTCGCACTTTTTATTTGATGTAACTGAACTACGCTTGACCTGATTCCTATTTAAGAGGGTATACGTAGGCGGCCCTGTAGGTTCGGTCACATCATAATAAAATCTTCATTTCCCCTATGGTCATAAATAGGGGCAATAACTCGAGTTTTCCCGATCTCATCATGTTTAGAACTGCCAAGGAATGTATCGCCAGAAGTACGCATTTAAACCGGGGAAGAATTTTGAGGAGGATCCTCAAAATTCCGAGTTAAGGAGGTTGCAATGTCTCAAAAGCGTGTCACAATCATCAATTCAACAAAATTACTTGCTCTTGTATATTATCACATATTTCAAACAACTACATTTTTATAAACAATTTATCAAATGCATGTTTTTCGAAAATTGTGTTTCTATAGTTTTCAGACGTTACCTTGGGTGACTCAAGCAGGGCCTCCAGACAAAAGCAAAGGCGAAGCAAGGAATCGAGAGCACGAACCAACATTTCCCCCGCAAAACTCATAACTTTTCTTTGAATGTAGGCACAATGAACATAACAGGAACGTCCGTAAATGCATACACACAATAATATCACTATCTTCACATCAACAAAGGGCACCAAACGTAAAAACATCAAGCTAAGAAATGCTTTATTCTCTCGTATTTAGCCATTTGTTTTTCTTGCATCGGGCTAAGCACTACCCTCATCATGACATAAGTGTAACGACCCGACTTATCGTTTTAAGAATTTATGCCCCGTTCAGTTACTTAAGGTTTTGATCAGCCTCGCAATATGTATTATGACCCGCGTGTGTGGTCGAGTTTGAATTACGGATGATTCGGAGTGATTTGGGACACTTAGTTCCTAAAAAGGGAGCTTAAGTCTTAGGATTTTGACCGTAGTCGGAACTATATGAAGACGACTCCAGAATGGAGTTTTGTTGGTTTCGTTAGCTCCGTATGATAATTTTGGACTTAGGAGCGTGTCCGGAAAATTATTTGGAGGTCCATAGTGGAATTAAGCTTGAAATGGCGAAACTCAAAATTTTGGAAAGTTTGACCGGGGGGTTGACTTTTTGATATCGGGGTTGGAATGTGATTTCGAGAGTTGGAACAGCTCTGTTATGTTATTTGGTACTTGACTGCAAAATTTGACGTCATTCCGGGTTGGTTTGATAGGTTTCGGTACGAGTATTAGAAGTTGGAAGTTTTTGAAGTTCATAAGTTCGATTTGTGGTGCGATTTGTATTTTTGGCGTAATTTGATATGATTTGAAACCTAGAGCGAGTCCGTGATATGTTATGGGACTGGTTAGCATAATTGGACGGGTTCCCGAGGGGCTCGGGTGTGTTTCGGACCAAATTAGAGCTGTTTGGACTGCTGTTGCTGAAGTCTGATTTCCTTCTTCGCGAATGCGAAGGGAGTCCCGAGTTCGCGAAGAGGAGTTTGAGGGGATGATGATTTGTCCTTTGCGAATGCGAAGAAGGAGTAGGGTAAGCCTTCGCGAATGTAGCCCAGGCAATGCGAACGCGAAGAAGAAAAGGAAGATAGAGGCCTGGGGTCGTTTGGCCTTCGCGAACGCGAAGCTTGGAACGCGAACGTGAAGGAGTTGGTCAGCTGGTCATCGCAAACGCGACGAGGACTTCGCGAACACGAAGAGAAAATGATGGGGCAGAAGCAGTTGGCCTTCGCGAACCCGAAGAAAGATTTGAGGCAGTTGGATTTTGGCCTTGGCGAACGCGAAGGAATGGTCGCAAAGAAGGTGTATCTCGGAAGAATTAAATGTCCCAAAACGGGGGGTTTGAGTTCATAACTCAAAATCAAATTGGGAGCTCGGTAGAAGGCGATTTTTGGAGAGATTCTTGCGTGGGTGTTTGGGGTAAGTGATTCTTATCCGGTTTTGATTAATTTTCATGATTATGTCTTTGAATCCATCATTCAATTCGGATTTAATGGAAGAAAAATCAAGATTTTTGTAAGATCTTGCAAAAACAAAAATTTAAGATTTGGAGGTCGATTTGTTATTGGAATTCGATAATATTGGTATGGTTGAATTCGTATCGGAATGGCTGTTCGGATTTCATGAAAATTATGTCGGGTTCCGAGAGGCGAGTCCCGCGTTGACTTTTGTTGACTTTTTGAAACAAATTTTTAAGTCGACATATTATTATCCGGAATTATTTCCGATGAATGTTAATGAAGTTATACAATTAATTTGGATAGATTTAAACGGCCCGGAGGTCAATTCAACGAAGAAGGCTATTTTGGAATATCGGCCTAACTTCAAAAGGTAAGTGTCTTGCTTAACCTCGAGTGGGAAAAATTCCCCTTAGGCATTGAGTCTTATGTGCAACTTGGGTAATTGAAAACCATGTACGCGTGATGACGAGTACGTACTTGGTTTATATGTGTAAATTTTATTGAGTTAAAGTCTTAAACATATTGTGTAGTAAATTAGATAATTGTTGGCATATATTTAATCATCTACTTATCGTGCCTAAACCCTTGTTGTTGACTCTGTTGTTATATGACAACGTGATGTGATTGTTATTTGATTATTTATGAAATTTCGTGAATTTGCTGGCTTGATAATTATTGGAATTTAATTTCATTTTGGATTTTACCCTCTGCAAATAATTAATTAAATGAGCTTAAGAAGAGGTGTTTATATAATTATTAAAAATTTGATCTTTTATGAAGACTTTGCTTTATGTTGAGTGATTTCTATCTCTATTGATTATTTTTGGGTGTTGTACACATTGTTTGGAGCATTTGGCTAGTTGCTGTGAAATTAATTGACTTGGTTGTAGCTTTGAAATTTGGTTATGGCCATTGGGCAAATTGTGATATGAATTGATTTTTGTTGTGTTGTTGTGATAATTTCTCGTGTAAATTGTTGTGTTGTGTGAGTTGTTATTTTGGGGAGATAAGGGTGGCATTTCACCATTGATATTATGTGGTTATAAGGGTGGTATTTCACTGTTGTGTTTGTTGGCTATTGATATTGTCTAGGCGGAGCGATAAGGGTGGCTATAGGAGCGATAAGGGTGGCAATAGGAGCGATAAGGGTGACTATTGATATTGTCTGGGCGGAGCGATAAGGGTGGCTATATGAGCGATAAGGGTGGCAATAGGAGTGATAAGGGTGGCTATAGGAGCGATAAGGGTGGCAATAGGAACGATAAGGGTGGCTATTGTCAGGGACGATATGTGATGATGTGGGGTTGTGGTGTTGACAATTTTCATGTGCTGTTGTGATTTTCTTGTGTGTATTTCTATACCTTGTGCAACTTGTCTTGTTGTTAGTAAATTGATAATAATCTGATTTATGTTGAAATTGGGAGCCTGTGGCTATTGCAAGGCGGTTTAAAAAATAAAATGTGGGCACGAGGTGCCGTAAATTGTGATATGAAATGGGGGTATTGGCACGTGAATTGTCCGTGCAGTTATGATATAAAATATGGGCATGAGGTGCTGTGGTGAAATGATAATGATATCTGGCACGTGAATTGTCCGTGCAGTTGTGATATAAAATGAGGGCACGAGGTGCCGGGCAAATATGATGATTTAATTTTGGGCACAAGGTGCCGTGGAAATATGAAAATGGGATGAGATCCGTATTTACGAAAAATATGAAAATGGGCTGAGACCCGTATTTTGATGATTTTGAAATGAGGTGTCACATGGTGACTTTTTTATTGAAAGAATTATATTCAAAATATTTATTTGGAAGGACTTTTACTTAGAAAGTATTATATAAAAGAATTGTATTTTGAAAGATATTTATTTGAGGAAATTATATTTGGAAAGATTTATTGAAAGAATTATATTTGAAAAATAATTATTTGAGAAAATTATATTTGAAAGAGAGTTATCTGGAAGAACTATGTGAAATGCATTTATTTGAAGGGCTTGATTTAATTGGGTGAAATTGTGTTTATTAATTGTTGAGTGATATTAATGGTATTCTTGTTGTCTGTTGTGCATATCACTGGTTGTTTTATCCTGCCCTTATTATTATTTGTTTCTTATTATTTTATACATTATATTGCACAGGTTATTAGACTAGTGAGTGTCTTGACTGTACCTAGTCTCTAATCCATTGAGGTTAGTCTTGATACTTACTGGGCACCGCTGTGGCGTGCTCACTCTACACTTCTGCACATTTCTGTGCAGAGCTAGGTGTTGAAGATAACGGACTTGATCAGAGTTAAAGTGGGATTGTAAGGATTCAAGGTAGAGCTGCTTGGTCGTCGCAGTCCCTTGGAGTCTTTTTATTTCATTGTACTGTTAATTTGTAATCAAACAGTATTGTATATTCGGTCCTCGTGATCATTCCATGTATTCAGTAGAGTTCGTGACTCAGTACTACCAGTCTTGGGAGGTTGTGTATTGTAATTATTTTCGCTGTTAGATTTTAAATAAAAATAAATGGCTTCAAAATGTAATAGAAATCGGCTTACCTAGTCTTAGCGACTAGGTGCCATCACGACGCCTGTGGTGGGATTTTGGGTCGTGACAAGTTGGTATCAGAGCTCTAGGTTTATAGGTTCTACGAGTCATGAATGAGTCTAGTAGAGTTTTGCGGATCGGTACGGAGACGTCTGTACTTATCTTCGAGAGGCTACAGAACTGTTAGGAAATTTTTATTTCTTTCATTCCTGTCATGCGGAATTTGTTGAATTTGGAATTTGAACCTTTGTATCTACATTCTCTCACAGATGGTGAGGACACGCACTACTGGGTTAGCTGAGCAGGTATCCGTACATACTGCTAGGGCTGCAAGAGGCCGGGGCCGAGATATAGGCTGAGGTAGAGGTCGAGGGAGGGCACGTGCTGCGACTAGAGCACCTGTCAGAANAAAATGGGCTGAGACCCGTATTTTGATGATTTTGAAATGAGGTGTCACATGGTGACTTTTTTATTGAAAGAATTATATTCAAAATATTTATTTGGAAGGACTTTTACTTAGAAAGTATTATATAAAAGAATTGTATTTTGAAAGATATTTATTTGAGGAAATTATATTTGGAAAGATTTATTGAAAGAATTATATTTGAAAAATAATTATTTGAGAAAATTATATTTGAAAGAGAGTTATCTGGAAGAACTATGTGAAATGCATTTATTTGAAGGGCTTGATTTAATTGGGTGAAATTGTGTTTATTAATTGTTGAGTGATATTAATGGTATTCTTGTTGTCTGTTGTGCATATCACTGGTTGTTTTATCCTGCCCTTATTATTATTTGTTTCTTATTATTTTATACATTATATTGCACAGGTTATTAGACTAGTGAGTGTCTTGACTGTACCTAGTCTCTAATCCATTGAGGTTAGTCTTGATACTTACTGGGCACCGCTGTGGCGTGCTCACTCTACACTTCTGCACATTTCTGTGCAGAGCTAGGTGTTGAAGATAACGGACTTGATCAGAGTTAAAGTGGGATTGTAAGGATTCAAGGTAGAGCTGCTTGGTCGTCGCAGTCCCTTGGAGTCTTTTTATTT
>AWOL01S0038007.1:27192-42905 GCA_000715115.1 Nicotiana otophora | reverse complement strand
TAGCAAAATCCTGACACGATGACTCATAGACTCGGCTGCACTCCGAATGAGGTGGAGTCTTACCGATCCTTCGCTGAATGCTAACCTCGTTTACTATGAAGGCTCGTCAAACTGATTGTCTATATCTACAGGCATGAAATACAGCACCCCCAGAAAAGGGACGTCAGTATAAAATAATATACCGAGTATGTAAGGCAATATACTGAAAGCTGAAACCGAACTGATAGTATATTAACTGAAAGTAACTGAGAGTCAAAGATAATCTGAAGATATGCTTACCTGCTGATACTGACTCAACTCTCTCACTATAGTAAGTAAAATAGTTGTCCGGCCCTATAAGGCTCGGTATATATATAAGTGCTCTGCCGTAGTAGGCTCGCTCATAGGCGCTCGGCCATACTAGGCTCTGTATCTCGGCCAACTAGGCTCGCTCATAGGCGCTAGACCATAGCATGGTATATCACTTACCATCTGATCAAAGTTTTCCCAATAAGAGCCTGCCCATCGATTATAGCTCGATGGTAATGAAAATACTGTAAATACTATATATATATGCTCTCTGCTCTCTTGACTGGAAGAAGATAATACTCAATTGTCTATGAAGTCCCGATAAGGAGAATACTATAATTTATGAGACTAGGATAATGTATATAAATTTGGGAGTATGAACTTCTCTTTATGCCTCGTTATCAAATACATGTAATTATGAGATCCTTCCAACACACGTTAATTGCGGGAAAACATGTAGTGGCGGATCGAAGTAGGGGAAAATTCGTATGATATTCTTGAGAAAGATTTCACCGTGCTCCCTTAGAATTTATAATTCACTTATCAATATCATTGTAAAGGTTCACATGAAATCTTTTTGGAGAATTCCATCCGAATCTCTAGCAAGCATTTCCATTCCCTTTAATGATATAGGGAGGTTATTTTGTTTAATTCTCTTTCACTTCTCTTTGTGAATTAGAAAAGTCTTATACCTTAGTGGGTGTGGGCCCCACTAAGGTGATGACTTAGCCTCCAAATAAGATACCTTATCAAATGAATTAAGATTCATTCATTTGAGAAAGGTTTTCTGCCATGTAAATGGTTATAAGGCTTATCCAAAAATTATTCACTTAATTCCTTAATCAACTCATTAATCCCCCACTAATCCAATAATTAACCAATTATATACAAAGTTAAAAATTATCTCAAATTACTTATAATACTACTAACTTTTAACACACTTTATACATTTTTCTATCATGGTCATGTGGTACCTTGTATGGCACTAGTCCATAAATACGGGGTATTGTATCTTGGATCGTATTTCATCTCAAAATGTCAAACTTCAACGAAATTTGTTTTCTTTGATTTTCTTACCCTCTTTCCTTTGCGAATTTACTTATCACTTGTTTGAAGTCGCACAATACTTATAATCCCAAAATAATCTCATTCCTGAACTTGCTTCGATTAACTTACGACGAAATTCTAACGTACAAAAATGTGCGATGTAACATCTCATTTATGAGATTTCATCAATTTATTTATGGGATAACTTTCACATACGAAAATATGCGGTGTAACATAAGGTCTCAGCACAGGTTATTACAGATGTGAGGCATTCATTACAGAGATTCAGGACAAAGCAGGTAAGCATAGTCATGAACATTCAGACACCAATACACTAGCTAAACGAGCTTAGGAGGGTTCAGATTATCCAAGTTAGACATAGACAATCTCAGAACTAGCAGCATTAGGAGGTGTTAAATGCTAGAGAGATTTAAAACGAGTGTGAAGCTAATAGAGTTGTGCATAAAAGTAGTCAAGAAACACAATTAGCCATAGAGTTCAGAAGCGAGAGCACATGTAAATTAGAGACACATAAAAAATAAAATTGCAAAAGATCAAGTGACTTACCAGTTAAACGGCCAACAAAGAAAAAACTTTCAATAAGAACCCAGAATCTCAATGTGTCAAAGTTCCCAAGAGCTTCAGAAGAACATCGGGCAATGCTCGCACCAAGAGAAAGTTCAAATAACAGAATTCCAGTGGCCTTGGCTTTCAGCCGGCCAAAATGAAGTACAGAACAAGAGAATGAGGGAATCACAGAACAAAGCTCCAATTTTTAGTGAAAGTATATTGATTCTAGTCTCTTCAAAGGGTAATAGGAACGGGTTTATATAGTGACAGAAATTGAACCAGTAAACAAGGAAAATTGTAAAATCAAACATAAATAACGAAGTATTAACGTGCATAATCAATAAAAATCGGATTAAGGAAAAACTAGGTAAACCCTAATTGACAGAAATCAAAGATTGGCCATACACCTTGGCTAATCGGACCCATATAGCCATGGTCATGATATATATGGACTAAATACTGTCCAGATTCAAGCGTTTGAAGTTGAATGGCTGGATTCTGAGAGATAGTACTTGCCATGTTTAGGCAAGTACTAGGTGGTTCTATTGTTTTGTAGAATATAACGAGATAACACACAAAAGGTAAGGAAATCATGGAGAGAATCCATGTTTGAGACGGATTTGGAGAGATTTGAGGGGACAACTATGGTTTCTTTGGAGAGAGGAGAAGGTTCGAGAGGATTTGGGGGCGGCGGACGGATGAAAATGGGTCTTTAGGGTTTAGGCTGAGGGGTAATATAAAACGCGTAGGTTAATTATGGTCTGTTGATCATTTGAGATCAACGACCAGGATCACAAGGGAAACGGGACGGGTTATTTGAGACGGGTACCGACCGGGTTTTGGGTTAAGGGGTTGTTTGGCTTTGGGCTGGGATAGACTTGGCTAAGGTTTGGGTAGTTTTGGGCCACTAATGTGGTCCAAAATTGATTAGAATGGGCTATTATTTAAATACCCAAAATTTTATCAAAATGATTTATAAACAATGCTTAATAAATAAATGAAAATATTATTTATGCACTGAAATGCTTAAAATAATAACTTAGTATTATAAAAAATATAAATATGCTATTTTGACACAACTAATATAAAATAAAGAGCAATTGTGTATGAATATAGGTCATTATTGCAAAATTAGATAAATAGCTTAAATATGCTAATATAATTATATAGAATGAAATAAAATATTTAAAACATATATTATAGGTGCAAAAATAATAATTTTAGGTAACTAAGTCATTACAAAATAATTTAAAGGGATATATACTAGATATTTATATAATTTAAATGCAAGAAAATTAATTTAAAGCTCTAAAACATTATGAAACATTATAGAAAATGCTTGTATAGGTTTGTAAACTAAATAATGATGCAAAAAATGCTATTTTGAAAGTATATATATATTTTGGAAAATATGAGGGCAAAATTGTGCATCAACAACCTTCACCTAGGTGTTAGCCAAATGGGTCAATCACAGTAATGCTTGTTTTAGTGACCGGGGTGTATTATACCTCTCAACTCTAAATTACCCACTCAATACCTCTCGGTAATAGAGTCAATTTGCCCAAATTGGCTTTCTCAAACCCAATAATAGTTGATATGAGCTCAAGTTAGGTTTTATCTATATCTGTTCAATCCCTTTAATTATGCTTGCCAAAACCTTAAGTAGTCCAATTTCTTGTTAGCCAACTTTTTCCTAGATTAAGTCCGTCTTTCTCAAGTAAGAACCAAGATAAATAGGCATGAATCATTATTTGCAACCATTAATTCTAGAAATAATGCATGAACAAGGCTAAATAATAAATACAAAATCATAAACAAGCATTAGATTAATCACGCATAAAGGTTTACACACTAGGATTGGGTCACAACCCTAGAGAAAATCTAGTTACTCATGATAGAGATTGAAGAAAACAAAGAAGAAGAACAAATTAAAGCCATAAAACAACATTAAATTGATAAAACTAATGTTTCTTCTCCCAAAATGGTCACTAATTACCCAAAGAAATAATGTATAACGGCTACAACACTAAATATTACAAAACTTGCTCTAAAAAAGTGTTTCCCGTCTATTTATAATGGCCTAAAATTCGCTGACAAAAATGTTCTTCGGGAGGTTCTGCGGCCGCAGAATTCCATGTGCGGTCCGCACTTTTCTTAGCTCTAAAGGCGGAGGACTTCTGCAGCCGCACAATTCAGTCTGCGGTTGCACTTTAGCTTCTGTGGCCGCATTTTTCCTTCTGCGGCTGCACTTTTGACAAGGCTTCACACTTGGTCATTTTGCACATTCTCTAAACTTTTTCAATTCTTGTTAGTGCGACCATACTTTGCGTCCGCACAAATTGTTTCCAAACATCCTCTGAGCTTCAAGTACCAGATCTGTGGCTGCAGAGGTAATTTTGTGGTCCGTACTTTCTTTTGAGTACCACACTTTTGGAATGCTGCACTCCTTTTTGCTTTATGAGCTGGAACACTCCTTTTTGTGTTAGATTTCTTTGTTGATGTCCAATTCTCCATCATGCCTGCAAATTGCACAGTTTCATTAGTTTTGTGTAAAAAATTCAACACTTTCGAACTAAAACGAAAGCAAGAAGGTACAAATAAGTGGTTAGAATCCACACTTAGCAGGTATTTGTACGATGCTTGCCATCCATGTGGGATAATTTGTGACTCTCACCATATTTGCCTCTATCTGCTTAGTGACCTCTTCTTTTATCCTCAAACTCAAATATGGCATGAACTTTCTGGGTTTTTATTTAATTGCGGTCTGGCAGGATCGGTGGGCAGTCGATGTGAGACAATATCGATGCTTAATCTAGGCATGTCGTCATATGAACATGCGAACACATCAATGTATTGTTATAGGATCTATTCTAATTCTTCACTCTATTATACTTCTTAATGAATGATGATCCGAGTTTCGTTCACATTTTCTTCGCTTCCCAAGTTGACTACGTCTGTTTGTTCAAGGTTGGGCTTCTTGTAGCTTTCTAGTTGCTTGATCTCTTTTTCAAAGTTTCAGACATCATGCTCTAATTCTATTACTCGTAGTCTGGATCTTTTTGCTCGAGGGTTTCGTTACATGTCATAATCACGGAACGCGAGTTTTTATCGATTTGAGTACTAAAAAGAAAAACTAAGTATAAACAAAAACGAAAGATGAATTTGCAGTGACTTTAAAGGAACGTCCCAGCGTTCAAAGAGGCAATTGACAAAAGAGTAAAGGCACAGTTCAATCCTTAATTGACTGTGCATTATTGTTTTCAAAATTACCACAATTCCACACTACCAATAATCCCAGCGAACCAGAGATGGGTTGGCGGTCCAATTCTGCATGGACTCTCCTTGCTCGACATCCCAAATGGTCGGTGTCATGGAATCCATCGATCATTCTCATGAACAGTCATCCTATTCCATCAATGATGTCATCCTATGGTGCTGAGCTCTAATCCGGACCCAGAATACACTCTAGAACAAAAGCCTTCTTCCTAAAGTTACCGGTGTATATCTTTCTAAGTGTAGGTTGATACCCCAAACCAACAGTACCCTTCTATCAATTTGGATCAATCGGCTCTGTTATCCCATATGATCGGGCCCCTAGCCCGGTCCTTGGTCGGTTCCCATGCTTCATCATTTCTCTCATTGCCATCTTCTATCTGTATAGTGGTTGCATACCCATATTCTGCCCAGTATTCTCTATCTCCATGGTCTACATGATCTCAACCGCATGAAAGGAGACCTTATCTAATCCTTCTATGAATGGAATTGCGTGTTCTAGATAAGCTGACCGGTTTTATTCATCGTGCATTACAATCTCTTGGAAATCCCGCTCGAACTTCATACATTGATGGAGAGTGGATGGAAGTGCCCCTGCCATATATATCCAGGGCATTCCCAGCAACAGGTTATATGAAGATGATATGCCAATTACTTTAAAGAGTATTGGGAATTCAACTGGTCCAATTTGCAGGGCTAAGAAGATCTCTCAAATGACGTCCTTTTGCGACCCATCGTAAGATCTCACTCTTACATGTATTTACTCAACCTCTCTCTAATGGATACCCAATTCTCATAAATTAGAGAACGGGCAGATGTTCACTCTGCATCCTCCGTCTACCAGCATTCGAGACACCACCTTATCCCTGCACTCGACTGTGATGTGCAGGGCTTTATTATGATCTACACCTTCTGCGGGAAGCTCGTCTTTGAAATGAAATCATGTTTTCCTCGACTATCTTTCCAATGGTTGCTGCTAATGACTCACTAGTAGTGTTGCTCGGCACACATACTCTACATAACACTTTCATCAAAGAATCTTTATGACTGTCAAAACGCATCAGCAAATCCATGATTGATATTTGTGCAAGGGTTTTCTTCAGTTGTTCTTCCACGGAGTACTCCTTAACTATAATCTTCCTCCAAAATTATGCCGCCTCAGCATATGTAATGTTTTTCCTCTTAATCTCTTACTTGGATTTCCTTGGTTTAGCTTCTCCAGAGCATACCACCTTCCTGACATTGTCATCTCGTGAGGAGCTGCGGAATCTGTCATATTTCCTTTTCCTTTATGTTGTTACATCCATGGAACAGTCTTGTATTCTCGACTCTCCTCATTCCTTACGGTAGTGGTGGACTGTTATTGGTACGTCAGGACCATCAGTGGAGGTTTCAACTGTACAGTAATCAATAGAGTCATTCAGGGTGAAACTCTTGCAGCCTTGACATTCCCAATTGTGATGATGGTCCCCATCAGATCATAATCTCCTTCCAAAGCGATCATGTTAGTTACTTGATTTCTATGGTTCGGCAATGGGTTACGATTCATATTCAATGGAGTCGGGGTACATTGAATGGCTCCATTCTTCATCAACGACTCAATCTCAGTCTTCAGCCTGAAGTAGTCCTAGGTGTCATGTCTAGGTACACCTGAATGGTAGGCATACCTCTTGGTTGCATCAGAGTATTTGGAAGGTTGGTCTGGACTTTTCACTTCGACTGGATATATAAAACCAGCTCACCTAAGCCTTTCTGGGCATGGCAGGGGTGCATAGGTGTCGCACCCCATTTTATCGCGAAAGCAGGCTTTGACGTGTGACAACTCTTTTAAATGAGGCATTAAAAGAGAAGATTCACCACCTAACAATTTTTAAGGTGAGTTAGGACACTTATTTGAGAATAACTCTGTTTCACTAGTATGTGTCACTAAAGATCGGGTGGGGGCTCAAGTTACTTTGAAGGGAAGGTGTTACGCACTCTTCGAGGTCCACAACTGTGGGTCTCGGCCGAAATTTGAACTATGTGGATTATGTGATTAGACTAGGTGATAAAAAAACAAAGGGAAATATAGAAGTCGAAGAATATTATCTTAAGACATCAGAATTGGTACAAATCATTAATGATTATAGGGATACAACTACATTGGTCTATGTTAAATGACTAGTATAGATAACCAGCATATAAAGAAAGGGGGGTCCTAAGGTTTTTAGCCTAAAGGATCACCCCGTGCAATATAAATAATACTTTGCAACTCCCTTAAGATAGGGGTTGCTCATATTATTTAGCAGGTACAAACTATCATCTCCTGCTAGCCAACTATGTTGAAGTTGTTACTTAAAGGAGCTCTAATTCAATTCTAAATCGTGTCCTAGGTGTGCATTACCCGTCCCATGCCTATGGTCCAGGAGGCTTTAGACCTCTATTCGGGTGGTTATAGACTTTACCTAGGTTTCTCAAAATGATAAAACTAATTGCGCAGTCAAAACAAGTAGGACTGCATATAATCTCAAAGACACCAGGACATCGGGACTGGAAGCTGATCGTGTCCCGGTGTCTCTAATGCTGCCCACATAAGATGATAGTGTCCTTTGGGATTATGAAAATCCTGTTGGACTTTGGATAAGGTTTATCTAAACAGGTTGTTACGTCAATAACGCTTTAACCTATACTAGGTTTAGCATGATGCATGTATATTGCAGATTGGAGTGGGGTTTCTAGAAGGGTATAGACTGGTACTCCCAAGTGGACAACTTGAGAAGGAAAAGCATGGGACCGTCGACTGCACCGCTGATCGACTAGTCTGTCGCAAATAAGGCTTTCCAATTTAAAAAGTGTGATTTCAGGAAAGCGTGGATACCCATCAAGCGTCCCTATGTTGATAATTGGTATAAGTGGAGTATAATGAGGAGCATGATTTATGAAGAAATGATAACACATTGACAAGTATTTTCATGATAAAAGTACATAAAAGCAGTAAATAACATAGTAAAGGCGAACATGAAAAGAAGAGGAAAGAAAAGAAAGACAAAAGAGAGAAGTAAGTTTAGCTCGTGAAATTATACGGCAACGTAATGAAGCAGGTAGGGAAATAGGGAGGGGAGAGTCATAATATAGCATCCTTAGACAAGATGAAGGAGATAAAGAGAGCTCATACATGTCATAACAAATAAAGGAGAAGAAGGGAAGGGATGTGCATGTCATAGAAATTTAAAACAGATAAAGATGAATAAGGGAAGGATGTGCATGTCATAGAAGTTTAAAACAAATGAAGAAAAATAAGGAAAGTAATCCACATAAGTCAAGTTCGTTATGGTAAGATCCTAAGTATATCCCCAGCAGAGTCACCATTCTATCGCGCCTCGTTTTCTCGTGAAAGCGAGCTTTGACGTGTGACAACTCTTTTAAAGGAGACATTAAAAGAGAATAGTCACCACCTAATGCTTTTAAGGTACGTTAGGGCACCTATTTGTGAATAACTCTGTTTGACTAGTCTGTTTCGCCAAAGATCGGGTAAGGTCTCAAGTTACTTTGAAGAGAAGGTGTTAGGCACTCTTCGAGGTCCACAACTGTAGGTCCCAGCCGAATTTTGAACTATGTGGATTATGTGATTAGGCTAGGTGATCAAATAAACAAAGGGAAATATAGAAGTCGAAGAGTCTTATCATGATAAGACTCTTCGACTTCTATATTTCCCTTTGTTTATTTGATCACCGAGCCTAATCATATAATCCACACATGAGTATTGGTACAAATCCTTAATGATTACAAGGATACAACTACATTGGTCTATGTAAATGACTAAGTGCAGATAACCAGCATATAAAGAAAGGGGAGGGGGGTCCTATGTAGTTTAGCCTAAAGTATCACCTGGTGCAACATATATAATACTTCGCAACTCCCTTAAGGTAGGGGTTGCTCATATTATTCAGCGTGCTTAAGGTGGCCAAGTTTGAATTGAGTCACCTCTTTGAGTAAACAGCCTCAAAAGTGGGATTTTAATGTTCCAATAGGTTCGTATGATGATTTTGGAATTGGGAATATGTTCGGATTGAGTTTCAGGTGGGCCGGGAGCGTTTCAGTGCTTATTGTTGAAAGTTGGCATTTTGATGATTTTTGACTTGAAGTTGATTTTGGTGTTATCTATGTCTGTTTTGAATTCCAAGATTTGTAATAGGTTCTTATTGGGATTTATGACTTATGCATAAAATTTGGCGTCATTCTAAGTTGTCTAAGTATGTTTCGACGCTATAGGAGTTTCTTGAAATGAGTTTGAATCTTAGAAGTTGATTAATATGGTTTTGAGGTGAGATTCTTTATTATGGTCTTGTTTTATGTGTTCCGGGGCTTCGAGTAAGTCCGCAATATGTTTATGGACATGTTGGTGCATTTGGACGGGGTCTCGGGTGTCTTGGGTGTGTTTTGGAGCACCCGGAGCAAGTTTGAACTTGGCTGAAATTGCTTGTGTGCTTCGCGATCGCGAAGGTTCTCCCGCGATTGTGCCGAAGGCTGATGAAGGGTTCTAATTATGAAATTGGGAATAAATTATATATTTGAGTTCGTGAGGTCATAAGTAACATTTATCTTTGAAAACATTCGGAATCCGGGCACGAGGGCCCTGGTGTGACTTTTATAGACTTTCCGAAATTGGTTGGGAAATTAGTTTAAAAGGTAAATTATGAACTTTTGACCATATATTGATTAGTTTATACAACTTTTGATTAGTTTTGGATTGCTCGACATCGTGTGAAGAGTCCTAGTGAGGTTAAAGAGCCGGATAGTGAACTTTGAAGCGAGGTAAGTCTCTTGCTTAACCTTGTAAGAGGGAATTTATCCTCTTAGGTGTGATAATTGTTTTGTACTAATTATTGTGGGGATTTACGTATGCGGTGACGAGAGTCCGTACGTAGCTATATTTACGTTATGTCCGGTAGACTTAGATTCACATCATGCCATAATTGTGCTATTTGTATTTACCTTGCGTACTTGATTTCCTTAATTTATGACTGAGATTGAGGTTAGAATAAAAGTATTGATTGAGCCTCTTACTTTGGAAAATTGCAGAATATTTGATGTGCTATAGATTCGTGTCTTTTCAACTCACATGTACTTCCGTGAGCGAGGTAGTTTCTCTACTCTTATGGGATCGGGCCATTCGCTTCGGTACTGTTGTAAATTACTGTTATAAATTACTTTATGGGATAGGGTCGTTCACCTCGGCAGTATGGTAACGATATTCTTATGGGACCAGGTCGTTCTCCTTGGCAGTACTGAGTATCACATTTCCTATAGGATCAGGTCATTCGCCTCGCCAGACTCGTGATTAATACTTGAGATTGAATTTGGTTTTTGGTAATTGTTGATACCCAATTTTAACCTCATATTTTCTAAATATCACATATACTCTCGAAATATCAATGTTTGCATCATCACTAATTTATAAAAGTCACATAATTATTTTCTATAATTTTCCTTAATCTTTAAGCCTTTAAAACTGATTTTATTTCATTTAAATTGTTCAAATATTTATTAACTTGTATTTCAAATTATTTTGCAATGACTTAATAATCCAAATTTATTATTTACACCCACATATATGTTTTGATAACATTTTTACTTCATTTCATATAATTACCTTTGTATTTTGAGCTATTTGTACAATTTTACAATAATAGCCTACATTCTATACATAACTACATTATTTATATTGTTTATACTAAAATAGCATTTTTTATATTTTTATAATGTTAAGTTATTATTTTCAATCATTTTACTGCATAAGTAATATTTTTATTATTTATGAATTACGTTTTATAAAATATTTTAAACACATTTTGCATATTTAATTTATAGATCAATACTGGGCTAATTATGGACACAAATTACAGGCCCAAACACTTAGACCACTTCATTTAGTCCCTCAGCAGCCCAACCAAACAACCCCCATGACTCCTAACCTTTGACCCACCCCGTTTTCTATTTAATCTTGGCCGTTGATCTCAAATGATCAACGACCCATAATAAACCTCCCCCATCCTTATATCTTTCGCCCTCAAACCCTATAGACATCTTTCCATTTCTACCGCCTCTACTCGCTTTACTAATCTCTTCTCTTTACAAACCCTAGCCGCTGTATCCCTAAACCACTCCAAATCCGGCCACAATATGGAATCCCTTCGTTATTCTCTTGCCTTATTCCGCAACTACTCACGCGTTCATGGTGTTACTTACTATTTACCTAATTTTGGTAAATGCCACCTTTCAAGATGAGCCTGATTGGCTCTAATTTTGAGAAGATTTGACAATGTTTCATCTATATATAGTCTACAATAAACGATTCTTGTAGTTTCGGTCAGATTCATGGCCATTGGACTTAACTAGGGTTTGAAATTTCATTCACCCCATTACCGACTATGTTAGGGATTGCATTTCATCTTTTCTTTCATTATTTAGGTTTAATTGATTGTTTATCTTGTTTGTCCATCTGTCACTATACAAACCCCTTCCCCGTTTCCCATAAAAGAGGAATGACTACTACTACTATTCTCCCACTCTCACTCATTGTATATTATTTTGAGATTTGATTTTTGGCCGGCTGAAAATCAAGGCTACCGGATTCTGTTCATTAGTCTCCTCTAGTGCAAGCACTGCTCGAATCCCACATCGAGGCTCTTGTGAACTCTGAAGCACTATGGATTTGGGGTTTCCTCGTTCTCTAATAATCGTATCTCTTCCTGAGATTTTGAGTTCCTCATTTTTATTTACTTTATTCGCAACAAGTTAGCACTTTCTACTATCACAATTTTACTTCCCTCTGATTGTGTTTATGTTATGTGCATTAGCATTACTGGGATTCCTTTGAGTTTAATGTTATTCCACTTCATGTACAAGCCTTCGTTTATTAATGTCATCCTGTATCATTTTTGTTCTAGTCTTGATTTTTGCATAGTTAGCTAAGTTGATTCATGACTTGTTTGATGTTTATTGCATCTTGTTCAGATTTCTTGGAAACCATGTCATTGCTCAGAGTTGCTTTCTTCATGTTGAATCCCTTATGCATCATTTATTATTTCTCTTCAAATCATGAGACGACACTGTGTAAATGCTTAGTCTAATGTACTTTTCCTTGACATTCTTCTTAATGCATGCCTATTTCAGATGTCCAACCTGATTGATTGTTCATCTTCATGTTTAAGTGTAATTGGTTACTTAAAGACTGTTTCTCATCATGAATCCATGACTTAGAATCTCCTAGGGAACTAATGCATGCCCAGAACTTATTGGAATGTGTCTTTGCTGAGTCTTTCATGTTCACCTGTTATTTCCCTGGAATCAACTTGTGACTATATAAATTCTATGTGCAAATACTATTACAATGCCTAGGGAGACTTGTTTCTTTCTTTTGGTGTTGTGTGCTCACTGATCACTTAAGGCTCCTAGGATGAATTCCAATATATGTCTAGTCTGTTTCTCCTTATGTCGACTAAAATAAGTCTCATCCCTCTTCATGTGATGCATACTTGCCATAATTATCTGAAAGTCAACTTCTTCTCATCTTCCATGGATGCTTACCTGGTTGATTTAAAATCTTTGTGTGGTGATTGGTATTTTCCTGAACATTTCACATGTTAAGCTGCAATGACACGACCGGTCGTTTTGAGTGTTGTAGCCATATTCCCCCATTTACTGCTTATTTTATGCTCAATTGTCGTTATATGACTTGACGGTGTAGTTAGGTTCGTTCCGGAGATGTTTCAGAATGAATTGAGACATTTAGTCTCAAGGTTGGAAGCTTAAGTTGAAAATGTTGACCGAATATTGACTTATGCGTAAACAACCCCAAAATGGAGTTTTGATGGTTCTGATAGCCCCGTTTGGTGATTTTGGATTTTGGAGTATCTCGGGATAGTGATTTGAAGGTCCATAGTTTATTTTGGCTTGAAAGGGCGAAAATTGGAAAATTATATGTTTGGAAATTGAGAATTTGACCCAGAGTTGACTTTGTTGTTACCAGGCTCGGATTTTAGTTTTGGGAGTTGGAATAGGTCCATTGAGGTCAATCGGGTGTGATTTGATAGGTTTTAGCATCGATTGTAGAAATTTTAATTTCTTAGTTTTTGTTAGGCTTGAATTGAGGTGCGATTCGTGTTTTTGATGTTGTTTGATGTGATTTGAATACTCGACTAAGTTTGTATCGTGTTTTAGAATGCGAGTGGAGTTCGGATGGTTAACGATTTGAAGTTTGGACTTGAGGGAATGCTGGAGTTCCAGTTCTGGTGCGATCGCACCTGCGATGGAACTGGACGCAGGTGTGTGACCGCAGAAGCGACATCATGAGCGCAGAAGCAGCCTAGAAGGAACCTGGGCAGTGATCGCAGATGTGATGATTTGGTCCGTACCTGCGAGATTGCAAATGCAGAAATAGGTCGCAGGTGAGAAGGGAGAAAGTTGAAACAGTCTCCACAGAAGCGGACGAGACCTCACAGAAGCACACCCGTAGATGCGGGGAACTGGCCGCATGTGCGCTTGGTCGGGGGATGAGTGAGCATCGTAGAAGCAAAGTTTTTGTCGCGTATGCGGGACCACAGGTGTGGGTAAATAGTTCGTAGAAGCGAAGACCACTGGACAGAATATTAATTCAAGGGTTTTGTGATTTTTAATCATTTTGGACATTGCATGCTCAGACTAAGGCAAGTTTTGAGAGGGATTTCGAGAGGTTTCTTGAGGTAAGTGACATGTGATCATTTTTATTTAATAATATTGTTTCCCCATTGATTTTCACACCTAGTTTGTGTGTTCTTGAGGTGGAATTTTGGGAGTTTTAGGCTATGGATTGGAGAGTTAAATTTGGAGATCTGAGTGACTAGTGGTTGAATGAGTGTTCGGATTTTGTAAAGTTTTTCGGATTCCGATATGTGGGCCTAGGGTTATACTTTTGAGTTGAATTTTTTACTTTTGATTAAGAACTTAACATTTTCATATGGTGTTTTTTCCTATAGCTTGAGTTAATTGTATCGAATTGTTTTTGGCTAGATTCGAGGCATTCAGAGGCCTATTCGCCAGGCAAGGGCCTGTTGGAGTAGAGATTTGCACAGTTTGAGGTAAGTAACACTTCTAAACTTGGTTCTGAGTGTATAAAATCCTAAATTACGTGATATGTGTTTGATGTTAAGGTGACACACATGCTAGGGACTGTCGACGGCACCGCTGATCGACTAGTTTGTCGCAAATAAGGCTTTCTAATTTAAAAAGTGTGATTTCAGGAAAGCACAGACACTCATCAAGCGTCGCTATGTTGATAATTGATACGAGTGGAGTATGATGCGGAGCATGCTTTATGCAGAAATAATAACACATTGCCAATTATTTGTATGAGAAAAATACGTTAAAGCAGTACATAGCATAGTAAAGGCGAACATGAAAAGAAGAGGAAAGAAAATAAAGACAAAAGAGAGAAGTAAGTTTAGCTCATGAAAATATGCGGGAACGTAATGATGCAGGTAGGGAAATAGGGAGGGGATAGTCATAATATAGCAGTCTTAGACAAGATGAATGAGATAGAGAGAGGTCATACAGGTCATAACAAATAAAGGAGAAGAAGGGAAGGGATGTGCATGTCATAGAAATTCACAACAGATAAAGGTGAATAAGGGAAGGGATANTTATCATAACACATGAGTATTGGTACAAATCCTTAATGATTACAAGGATACAACTACATTGGTCTATGTAAATGAATAAGTGAAGATAACCAACATATAAAGAAAGGGGAGGGGGGGGGTCCTATGTATTTTAGCCTAAAGTATTACCTCGTGCAACATAGATAATACTTCACAACTCCCTTAAGGTAGGGGCTGCTCATATTATTCAGCGTGCCTAAGGCGGCCAAGTTTGAATTGAGTCACTTCTTTGAGTAAACGACGTCGAAATTGGGATTTAAATGTTCCAATAGGTTCGTATGATGATTTTGGACTTGGGAATATATTCGGATTGAGTTTCAGGTGGGTCAGGAGCGTTTCAGCTCTCATTGTTGAAAGTTGGCATTTTGAAGGTTTTTTGTCTTGAAGTTGATTTTTGTGTTATCTATGTCTGTTTGGAATTCCAAGCTTTGTAATGGGTTCGTATTGGGATTTATGACTTATGTGTAAAATTTGGCGTCATTCTAAATTGTCTAAGTATGTTTTGACACGATAGAAGTTTCTTGAAATGAGTTTGAAGCTTAGAAGTTGATTAATATGGTACTGAGGTGAGATTCTTTATTATGGTCTTGTTTTATGTGTTCCGAGGATTCGAGTAAGTCCGCAATATGTTTATGGACATTTTGGTGCATTTGAACGGGGTCCCGGGTGTCTCGAGCGTGTTTTGGAGCACCCGGAGCAAGTTTGAACTTGGCTGAAATTGCTTGTGTGCTTCGCGATCGCGAAGGTTCTCCCGCGATTGTGACGAAGGCTGATGAAGCGTTCTAATTATGGAATTGGGAATAAATTATATATTTGAGTTCGTGAGGTCATGAGTAACATTTATCTTCGAAAACCTTC
>AWOL01S0038007.1:0-11326 GCA_000715115.1 Nicotiana otophora | reverse complement strand
CCACACTTGTGTCAAACCATAATTCACCTTCACATCAATATACATCAAATCCCTACTTCATTAAGCATAATTACATCAAGAGTTACAACTTTCAAGGAATATTTTTCACAATCATACAATTATTTTTCTTTCTTTTTCAATTCAAGTGGCTCTTACTTTTTCAAAACAGTGCACCCTTCTCCTTATTTAATTAGTTCCAGTCAAAAGCCAACCCAACCACCCCACACTTCAACTTTTACAAAGTTCATACAAATTCAAGTGCTCACGAGAGGTAAAAGGTTCAAATATATGGTCAATTCAAACAAATGGTAAGGCTCGTAATGTGGTTGCCAAAGAAATAGGATTACAGGCTGAAAGGAGTTAACTAAGATACATAACAATTAGGCGGTTAGAAATATATAACTGGCTCAACAAATAAATGCCTATATCACTTCCAAGACTGAATAAAACTACTATTTCGCTTTGTAAACACACGGGGCAAGTTCTAGACATCAAATGCAATACAGTGAATAATACAAAACCACACACACATGGCACATAACTCACTCAGGATTGGACTCATCAAGACACTCTAGCCAAAACAGTTAAGCAAAGTTAAGATCATACAGTTTAAGGTACTTATACAATAGTCACAAACTGAGCCTAAGCATTACAACTAAAGCACTCACTATTCTCAAGGTACAACAAAGTTAAGAGATATTACTTCCAATTCAAATCACAGCACAAGGTTTCCTACTCTTAATAAAAATAAAAACTAACTATACCCGATTCAAACAAAAGCCTTGGAAAAGAATCGCGACACAAAAAAAGGGAAATTATTACACTACCAACAAAAGAAAATATTTTTTTATCCTTCAAGTTTAATCCCTCAAGAAACCTATTAATATGATATCCATCGTCGGGAAAAATCAAAAATTTTAAACGTTTCATGTTGTTTTCCAATTTTTTTCTCTATCTCTAACTACTACAACTAAAAACAAGAAAACTTAAACTAATATACATACACATATCCCCCACCCCACACTTTAAGTTGTGGAATGTCCCCATGACACACAATTAAAAAGCATAAGGTGAAGGAAACTTCCCTGAATATCTAGTCGGAGTCGGAGTCGAAGTCGGACTCTATTCCTCATGCCCGAACTAGTGCACACATCCATGCATATAGCTTATTCTAAACCTTCTTGGGGTACACCCCACACTTATCGTTCTCACTCACTGGAGCCTTCTCTTTCAAACTCTTCACTTTCCACTCAACACTTGCAGCTGGTCTTTCCTTTTTCACCCCCGTTGCTACATTCATCTCAAAAGTCACAGTCTCCTCACCCACTCTAAGCATGAGTTTTCTCCCGTGTATATCTAATATATCTATACCCGTTGCTAAAAATGGTCTTCCTAGGATGAAGGGAACCTCCTTGTTTTCTCCCATCTTCACCAATATAAAATCTATAGGAAATACGAACTTATCTACCCGAACCAACACATCTTCCAATATCCCCTCAAGTATTAGAGTCGTTTGGTCTGCCAGCTGCAAAGATATTGGTGCTGACCTTATCTCTCCGATCTCATTCACCAGTTTCCTGTAAATAGACAAGGGCATCGAGTTAATTGATGTACCAGAATCACATGAAGACTTATCAAAATTATTAGTGCCTAAAGAGAAAGGTATAGTATTACTCCTTGGATCTCCACACTTTTGTGGGAGTATATTTTGCAAGATTACGCTGCAATGCTCTATGAGCTTGACCACTGAGGACTCTTCTATTTTCCTCTTCTTTGTCGGGATCTTCTTCAAGAATTTGGCATAAGCAGACATTTGTGAGAGCACCTTTGTGAATGGTAAATTTACATTAACCTGTTTTAACATATCCAGAAATCTCTCAAACTGCTGGTCCAACTTTTCTCTATATAGCTTATGGGGGAAAGGTAAAGCAGGCATGTGCTTGCTCTCTTCATGTTCCTCCCTTCTAATTATTTTCCTTCTTCTTTTTCTCATCTACCTTCTTGCCTTTCTTCTTCTTATCAACCTCACTTTTAAGTTGCTCCCCACTTTCCTTTTCAAGTTCCACATCATATTGGACTGGGGTATGATCTTTTAACACTTGCCCACTTCTTAACGTTACAACATTCATTGTTTCTTTGGGGTTTCTCTCTGCATCAGTAGGAAGAGTACCAAGAACTCTCTCAGATAATATTGTTGCAATTTGTCCCACTTGCTTCTCGAGATTTCGAATTGCTGCCCCTTGTACTTCAAATCTTTCATCAGTTTTTTACAATAAAGGCCTTCATGAGATCTTCTTGACCGGACTGATTGGGTTGTTGAGGCTGAAATTGCAGCCTCTGCTAATTCACAATACCAGGAGCTCCTTGTCCCTGAAATTTGGGGTTGTTTTGTTGACATGCATTTGCAGTACCCCAGGTCAACTCCGTGAAAAATCGGGGTGCTTCTGACCCATTGTATTGAAGTTATAATTACCCACAACATTCACTTCCCCAGTTGAGGCTCGACACTCATGAGCAGGGTGTCCTCCTACACATATATCACAAGTTGCATGAGGTTCACTTTATATTGTAGCTAAGGTCAACTTCTGTATTCCTTTAACCATAGAATCAAGTTGTACCCGCACAAATGTATTAGCATTAACTTGGTGAATACTAGTTGATCTTCTTCTTTCAGCACTCTCGGAGGGCCACTAATTAGCATCTTCAGATAACTCATCAAGAATTATAACTATCTCCTCGGGGGTCTTGTTTATCAACGGGCCTCCAACTGCATTACTCAATGTTCTATGCGAGGCTGATGTCAATCCATCCCAAAAGTCATGGAGTTGGATCCAAAGTTCAATTCCACTATGTTGACACTTTCTTAAAATCTCCTTAAACCTCTCCCTTGCTTCAAACACTGTTTTAGTCTCTTTCTGGCAAAACTTATGGATTTCGTTTCTAAACTTGCCCGTCTTAGCTGATGAGAAATATTTATCAAGAAATTTTCTGGTCATCTCGTCCTATGTTCCAATTGATCCCGTAGGCAAGCTTTGATGCCACTGCTTTGCATCTTCATTGAGTGTGAAGGGGAATGCCTTTAAGTATACTGCATCTTATGACACACAATGTATTGAATGGTGTTCATAATCTCATCGAAGTCCATTTGATGGTTGTTTGGATCTTCGTTCATCTTTCCTACGAAGACACAACCATTTTGAAGGGTTTGAAGCAACCTTTGCTTCAACTGGAAATTGTTAGCTGCAACTTGGGGTTGTCTCCTACTTGATAGGCCTTGATTGTAGACCGGTCTAGAAAAATGTCCATGTGGTCTCCCAGGCCTGGGAGCTATATTTCCGAACTGATCTGCAGCCAAGGGTTGATTTTAAGCAATTCTTCGACCCCTCTCTTCTTCATAAATAATCTATGAATATCTAATAGCTGCTCTCTCAGCATCCCGTGCAGCTTTTTCTTGTTGTTTGGCTGCTTCTCTTGTAGCCAAATCTATAGTATCATCATCGACTCCAGCCATATCTTCTTTGCTTGAGGATTGCCCATCCTTTTCTAACTTCTCAGTGCGATTTATTTCCTTCCTCAACTGTCGCAGTTGTTTTTCTATCTCGGGGTCGTATGTTTGCACTTTTTTTGCAGGTGCTCGAGTCATGCACCAATCTAATCCTGTAGCCTGCGCACATTGAACGAGCACCAACCGTAAAAAGGGAAAAATAAAATAAAAAGAAAAAAAATTCCTAAATTACCACTACAAACTATTTGACACGCTATTGATTGACAATTCCCGGCAAGGACGCCAAACTTTAACGAGCGCGAAACACAAACTTAAATATGCTAACTAGCAAAATATAGTATAATATAGTATCGTATCCACAAGGATTGGATTTAAACATCATTCTTGTAGTTTCTAGCTTGATTGCTATCCAAGATGATCAACAATAGAGATTTATATGATTAAGAACTAAAATTAACTAAGAATCTAAAGCTATTGACTAGTGACAACCGTAACAATGAGTAAGAAAATAAGGTTTTTTAGTGGGAGAAGATATAGTGTTTATAGGATAGGTGAAAGATAATTGTTTGGGATCTAACTCTAGATAATTCTCTTTTAATGTTCAAGTGATTCTCTCGAATTCACTCGATCATTAGTTCAAACGTTCAGCAAAAACTCTTCTCTCGATTAAGTCTTAACCTCAAAAGAGGAACTAATTTAAGCACGTGAAGATATGCAAGAATGCGTAGTGGATTGGTCTTTAGGAAAACCTCTTTCAATTATTCTCCTAGCTAGGTTTAATCAACAATTCAACTAGTCTCTTCTAATTACTAAGAAGAATTAATGAACTCAACCAACAAAATAATGCAAAGATATCACAAGTTATGCTTCTCTCGATTATATGAACAAGTGAATATAGATGCAATAATTAAATCATCCAAAAAATGCTTCAATATATAAATTTAGAGTCATAATCTACAAACAAATATCAATAAACCAAATCCATCAAACCCTAAAGGGATCTTCTCCATAGATATGGAGCAATTCATCACAAATATGTTTAAAGTATAGGAAAATATAAAACGATCCAAACTCGGGTCTTGAGTGAGGATTGAATGATAAACTCCTTGTGATTTTCCTTCTCCAAATCCTCCTTAGCGTCCTTAGGTCTAAATTATGTCCAAAGTCCCTAAAATAATATTTTTCCATGTATTTATACCAAGTAGGGTCGGGCCTAGATGAAATCATCTTTTTCTAGCCGAAAATAGGACATTTACATTGTAAAACATACACAGGAGTGCCGCATGGGGCGACGCGCTATGCGGGGCATTAGTGGACATATTTAGAGAGCTCAACAATTGACAGGCAGGAGAAATTGGGCAGCCGCGACGGCCCACACATCGCTCCACACGCCGCGGTAGTGAGGTTTTCTCAGAGTACGAATGAAACTTCTATTTTTGATGTCCAGACATGGTCCTCGATCCCCAAAACTGATCCCGGCTTAATCCCTTGGGCATTTACTTAAACTTCAAACCTCAAAATAGCTCGAAGTAGCTCCACAACATTTACATAGCTCGGAATCAATCATACAATACATAAAATAGGCAATTAATGCAAAGCACTACCAATTAAAGCTCAAAACAAGTAAAGTGAAGTAAATTAGAGTGCAATAAATGACTAAAATAAGCAATTATAGCCAACAATCAAGCATCCTAAGAAGAGTCTATAACCACTGAAATAGTAGGTTCAAAGCCTCCTGGACCATAGGTATTGGACGAGTAGCGCACACACAGGAGACGACTTAGAATTTAATTAGGGCGCTCTAAGTAAACTACTTTAACATAGTAATCGGTTAGTAGGGGATGATAGTTTGTTCACGCTGAATAATATGAGAAACCCTTACCCTGAAGGAGCTGCGAAGTATTATTTATGTTGCACAGGGTGATCCTTTAAGCCAAAACACTTAGGACACCCTTACTTTACATGTTTATTGTTCACACTTAGTCATTGAATATAAAATAATTAAGTTGTACCTTGTAACCTCTAAAGACTTGTATTGATTATCTATAATGTTTAATAGTAAACAAATTTTTTTTTACACTTGTTCACAATAGAACCTTTAAACTCCCTGTCTTCCCACACTTATATGATCACTTAGGACAATTGCAATCCGATAATCCCACATTGTAAAATTTGGCCGAGACACACAGTTGTGGACCTCAAAGAGCGCCTAACACATTCTCTTTAAGGTAATTTGAGCCCATACCTGATCTTTGGTAAAACAGACTGGTTAAAATAGAGTTATTTGCAAATGGGTGCCCTAACGCATCTCAAAATTGTTAGGTGGCGACTCTTCTCTTTTATTACCCATTTAAAAGAGTTGTCACATGTCGAAGTCCGATTTCATGAGAAAAACAGGCGCGACAGCATGGCGACTCTGCTAGGGATTTACACTTAGGCCCTTACCATAATGAAGTTAACTTATGTGGATTAACGGATTATTTGATGACATGTAAATCTTTTCCCTTATTTTCCCTTATTTGTTTAAATTGCTATGACAAGTACATCCCCTCCCCATTTCCCCTTTATTTGCTATGACATGCACATGCTCTCTCCGTTGCTTTCATCTTGTTTAAGATTGCTATATCACGTTTTTACAGTCCTTATCTCACTATTTGCTTCATTTAGTTAAGATCTCGCATATTTTCATGAGTTAAACTGACTTCTCTCTTTTATCTTTCTCTTTTTCCTTTCCTTCACCTGTTTATATTGTTTACTCTTTTTATGCACTTTCATCATGTCAATATTTGGCAACGTATTACTATTTTTGCATAAAGCATGCAACCAACATCATACTCCACTCGTTCTTATAATCCACATAGAGGTGCTTGATGAGTGTCCACGCTGTCCTAAAAAAACACCCTTTTAAAATAAAAAGGCTTAATTGCAGTAGACTAGTCGATCAACGGTGCAATCAACGATCCTGTGCCTTTCCCACTCAAGTTGTCCACTTGAGAGTACCAGTAGACCTTTCTAGAAACCACACTCTGATTTGAAACGTACATGCATCATGCTAAACCTAGTACGGATTGCGATGTTGTTGACTTATCAACTCACTTAGATGAACCCTGTCCGAATTCCAACGAGATTTCCTTAATCCCAAAGGACACCGTGATGTTATGTGCATTACTTAGAGAAAACGTGCCAGTGTGTTGATCATTATTGTGTAAATAGTAGAATATGGAGGGGGAAAGGGATAACTTTTATTTATTTGTAGAAAATGAAGCATGAAATCCCCAGGTTCGGTATGGTCCAGAATATCCCGTGTTTGCTAATTGCCTAGTGGAACAACCTTTTACCCTGTGATAGAAACCATGTGAGGAGGGTACTGGGTAACCTGCCATCTTTGCTGAACATTCAATCAAATAGGGGACTGATTGAGGCTGCTACTATGTTCTGGGATGAGAAGAGAGCAGTTTTTCGATTTGGTAATATAGAAATGACCTCTCCTGAATGAAATAGGGGGGTTTTCCAAGTTACCATGGGATAGTCCAGGACAATTGGTGCCAGAAAATCGCGCTCCATGAGGTTTTCTAAAACTTTTGGGTTTTAAGAAGAACGACGAATTGGTCTGTCTGAGGAAATCATACATCCCCTTTGAATTTCTCTATGAGCGTTATGAGCATAGCAAATCATATCACCTTTATCAAGATGAGCGATCCATTACCTCTTTGGGATGGGTGCACTGCCGAGTCGAAGTCTTCATAGTCGGTTTGTTGGGTTTGTTGATCTTTACAATGCAAGGGGGAAGAATTCATACTCGCTTAGCCATGGTCGCCAAGACCTTCATGGAGCGTATTGACGGGCAGAAGTACACTATCATCCTGATAATCCTAGCCAACACTTTGAGAGTTATAGTCTGTTTCTTCAAGTTTGGCTCTTGGAACACTCTTAGAGGGGTGATTATCGCTAGGAGCTTCTCCGAAAGCCACTAAATTAATACATAGCTAGTCATCATCCAAAGAAGATGACATTCATTTAAGACAAGTTTGCAAAGCCTGGAAATGCTGTAGGCTGGGTGCGTTTCTTCAGCAATCCGACAGACAAGCAAGTGCGTTGGATGTTAAAGTGATTTCCTAGTAGCGAGCTCATAATCAGGTCCAAAGGAACTACTCACCTAGTGCTGATCGGGATGCGGGTATCTACCCTTACGCTCTTATAAGGTTAATGAGGCAAGCTAGGAGGAAACAAGTCATACCTAGAGTTTCCAGAATGGTTCAGTATAAAGCAAATTTCAAAGGAGATGTCACCCCATTAAGGTTTGAACCCCGACATATGTGGAACCAAAAGATAATCGTGGAGGGAGAGACTATCGATCCAGACAGGTATCACGCCGGTCATATGTACTACTATCTATCGTGGTTGGAGGACGACATAGCTGGGGACGTCAAATCGTGGGTCAATTTGAAAGATAGGATCATAGATGAGGTGGCTGAGGTGCAGGTGAAGTATAAAAGGCTACGTAAAAGGGTGTTCGAATCTAAAGCTAAACATCTAGAACATCATAAGGTGGTTATGGAAGCGATCAGGGAATGGAGTGAAATTGCAAATACGTCGATAGAGAGGTTTGAACATCCGGAGCAAGCACTGATGGAGCTAGAGGGGAAGATGAGAAAGAGGCTTTGGGATTGTCAAGGCATGGATTTGGATGAAGGAGGGACGTTGGCAATTGCATACTTGATACTCGACATGCACGATTTGGGAAACATGATTGATGGAGTCAAGAGAGACAAGTGTGGAGAAGATCCTTCAGGGACCAAGTATACTAGGAGATAATGTCTTTATTGGTTTCTAGAATAGATTAGATTTCAATTTAATAAGGCTTAATGTCATTAATGATTTTATAATTATTATCTCGATTTAGTAAAAGATTGATTTGGTTTATTTTCGCATTAATAGAATGAGGCAAACGTTGGCATGAACTTTCACTAAGTATATGTGTCGCTTAGGCCTACCTCGGGCACAATGAGGTCCCCAAACTAGGACACGAATTTTGCATGACCTTACGTGATACCTGCTTAAATATTGCAAACATGCTTTTACTTCTTCTTAGTGACTTGGTTACTTTTGTTTTTCTTTCTTTTGATTACTCCCATTCCCAAATTTTGGTCCATGCATTTTGGCATCATCAGCTTACCGCACCAAATCCAAAGGTCCTCCACCTCCTCCTCCACCTAGAGACCCGAAAAGTAGAGGTAAAGGAAAATGTAAGATGGATGATCTAAGTGCTAGCCGAAAAGACAATGCCAGCATGGCAGAGAATCTTGAAACATCGGATGAAAGAAGTATGCCAAGTCAGAACGAGTTGGTCCTACGTTTGGAACAAAAAATCTTGGAGCTGCAGGGTGAACTTGAGCAGGTCCGAATTTTGGCAAACCTCTCCCTTACTCTAAATGTCACTGACATCAACCTACAAAACACAACCACTCAAACCCAAACACCACTGCAAAACACCCAAAGCCAAAATCCATAACCCATAGCTCTACAAAAACATCCTACAACACACCAGTATCACAATCTCGCACCTCCTCAAAACCTCAACGCACCACCAAGGCAAACCCCTCGACAACACCACCATTACCCGACCTATTATTCACAAACCATCACTTATCAAACTCATCAAAATGCACCACAAATTACCCCTGATCCCTCTCAAACTTCAATCAATGATCACTCATATACCCAAGCTCCAGGAACTCACTAAGGCAACTTGATATACGTGGAAACCCAACCCCATACCCCTTAACAAACCCTATACATACCTGACCCGACCGAGAAGGGCCTGCTCATTTGAAACAAGGCAGAAGAACTCAAGAAACTGACAGAGAGAGTCTAGAGTGTTGAAGTGGTAATGGTGTTGAAGGTTTAAACTATTAAGACTTATGTATCCAACCAGATGTAGAACTGCCGAAGGGTTACAAACCTCCCACGTTTGAGATGTTTGATGGCACTAGTGATACTAAGGTGCATCTGAGAACCTACTGCGACAAGCTTGTGGGAGTGGGTAAGATTGAACAAATCCACATGAAACTGTTTAGGCAAAGTCTTAAAGGAGACGCATTATCTTGGTACATGATCCAGAATCCGAAGAAGTGGGCAAATTGGGTAAGCATGGAATCGGATTTCATGGACAGATTTAGGTTCAATACTGAGAATGCGCCAGACGTTTTCTATATCCATAACCTCAAGAAGAAGCCAATAAAAACCTTCCGCGAGTATGCTACTCATTGGAGATCGGAGGCTGCCAAGGGGAGGTCGCCACTTGAAGAAGAACAAATGAACAAGTTCTTTGGTAGACTCAGGATCTGCAGTATTATGAAAGGTTGATGGTTATCAAGAATCACAAGTTCTCAATCATCATCAAGTTAGGGGAAAAGGTAGAATAAGAAATCAAGAGCGGAATAGTGCCCAATTTTGAGGCACTACAAGCCACAAACAAAGACTTACAATTAGGAGGTATCTCAAAGAAGAATGAAGTAGTTGCCGTGATTCTAGCCTAGGGCCCTAAGTCTCCCTTTACATATTAAACACCTCCACCCACATATCAACCCTCACCTCCAAAATACCAATGCACAATCACCACCTACCATGCATATAATACCCAACCTGTATATCACCATTCACCTCCTCTCGCCCGCCAAAACAACCCAAAGCCACGACCAAACTTTGACAGCATATTTCCCAGACGATACACCCTAATCGCAGAACCCATAGCCCAACTGTATGACAGACTAAAGGTTGCTGGATACGTCACCCTAACAAAACTTGTGCTTTCCATTCAGGCATGAAGGGTCATACCATTGACGAATGTCGCATGTTGAAAGACAAGATTCAGACACTAATTAACACGAAAGTCACACAAGCAATTGAAACTGTGCCAATCATCCATAATAACCCTCTTCCTGACCATAGGGGCGAGAGAGGGAATATGATAGAAACTGATGAGGAATGCGATTAAAACATTCCAGGGGGATTCTCCCAAAACATCTCCTGTCACCCTCTCGCCGATTGTGGTGCAAACCCAGGCACCATTTGAAGTCGAGTGATGAGTGGTGATTTTACTATTGATTTTAGTCTCTTTTATTTTATTTTTGCATCCGTTAATTATAATACGAGGTTGTTTATTTTGTGTATTGCTAGATTTTCAGGTAAAGGATGGCTTGAAGAGAGTGGAAATCAAATGAAGTGAAATTGTGCAAAAAGATTAAAAGAAGTGAAACTATTCTTTGTCATGCTCACGCTGTATATGCTTTTACTAAAACTGTATCTGTGCAGAAAGGTCCGCATTTGCGGTCTCACATCTGTGAGAAAAGGTCTGCATTTGTGGAAGAAGGACAGCGAGGCAGAAATCACATATGCGATTGATGAACAGCATATGAGGTCGCACTTCTGCACTTGAAAACCGCTTCTGCGATGCGCTACGCTGTCCTTTTGTCCGCTTATGCAAAATAGACATTTCCACCAAAAATTGCTTCTGTGAGCAGGTATCTGCTTCTGCAAAGACGCGCTTGTGAGGATTCCGCAGATACGGCCGATGGGCTTCAGACGTGGTCAACTTAGGCATTTCACATTTTTTCCATTCCAAACCCACAAATACACGACCTAGCTTATTGGAAACACATATTTGGCTTATCTTTCAGTCTCTTGAGTAGAGAAGACAAGTTTTGGAGCTCGGGTTCTTGCACATACACTTGGGTCTTGAAGATTTTAAGCTTTTGCTTGAGAATTTATTAACCATTTATGTTCATTTCTTCAGTTCTTTGCTTTGTATTGAATATCTAA
>AWOL01S0038003.1:7152-41945 GCA_000715115.1 Nicotiana otophora | reverse complement strand
TTGCGGCGTGCAACCCGATCCTCCAATATATTCATTATAATCAATCCTGTTGCGGCGTGCAACCCGCTCCTCCAACATATTCATTTGCCAATTCTTTAAGAATAATTTCCCCAATAAATGTAACAATTAATATAAAATTATAAAACAACAAGCATACAATAATTATGATTTAATTACGAAACAAACAAAGGCAACTGGCAAATTATTATAGAAATCAGAGAGAAAATATGTAGTTTAATATTTAATATGCTAAATGTCAAATAACAATTAAGGCACATACTTCAAATAGCATGTAACAATTAATGCAAGAATTCAAGAATTAATATTTGAAAAAGAATAAGAGAGAAACAATTATTATGACAATTAATTCATAATTTTAAAAAAATTATGATTTTTCAAGTAAATACACAAACAATTAATTTGACGACCTATAGACACTCGTCTCCTCGCCTATACATCGTTCACATTCATTTCACATAACAAATAATTTAAGGGTTCTATTCCCTCAAGTCAAGGTTAACAACGACACTTACCTTGCTTTGCAAATTCCAATCAATTACTCAACCACAACTTTTCCTTTTAAATTTGTCTTCGAAAGCTTCAAATCTCTTCACAAACAATTCGATATATTCAATACTAATCATAGGAATTAATTCCATAGGAATTTACTAATTTTTTTGGATAAAATCCAAAATTCATTAAAATATTCAGCAGTGGGACACACATCTCAAATCTCGGAAAAATATACGAAATCCGAACACCCATTCCGAGACGAGTCCAACCATACAAACATTATCCAATTCCGATATCAAATGGACCTTCAAATCTTAAATTTTCATTTTTGGAAGATTTTAGACAAAATCTGATTTTTCTTCCATAAATTCACGGATTCATGATATAAATGAGTATGAAATCATGAAATATAATCAATATAGGATAAGGAACACTTACCCCAATGTTTTTCCGTGAAAATCGCCCAAAATCGCCTCTTGAGGTTTTAGGTTTTGAAGATTTGGGAAATGAATCAAAAATCCCGTCCAAAAGTCATTTTGTTCAGCTGCAGGTGTCACAATTGCAACCTGAGCTTCGCAAATGCGAAGCTCGAAAATGAGAAGCTCGCAAATGCGAAGAAACACTCGTAATTGCGATGCCCTTCACAATCCCGCTGCCTTCGCAAATGCGAAGATTATGTCGCATTTGCGACAATTGGCCCTTCGCAATTGCGAAGATAAACTCGAAATTGCGAGAACTGATGGCCTTGGCTTTCTTCGCATTTGCGATAAAAATTTCGCAATTGCCATACCTGCTTGGTTCGCATTTGCGATGCCTGATCTCGCAATTACGAGATCAGAGGCCTGTAACAGGTTTAGTTATACCAGCAAAATGTTCTATGTTCTAAACATCCTGTGGCCTATCCGAAACTCATCCGAGCCCCTCGGGACCTTATCCAAATATCCCAACAAGTCCCGTAACATCATACGGACTTACTCGGGGTCTCAAATCACATAAAATAACATCAAAATTGCAATTCACACCTCGATTCGGACTTTGGGTTTTTAAACTTTTTAATTTGCAAACCTCATGACAAAATATATTAAATAAATCTGGAATGACTTCAAATTTGGCACACAAGTCATAAATAACATAACGGAGCTGTTCAAATTTCCAGAATTGGATTCCGGCTCCGATAACAAAAAGTCAACCCCGTGGTCAAACTTGAAATCTTTAGCCTTTAAATTGCCAGTTACGTTAAATGGTCATAATTTGAGTTAGGGACCTCCAAATTAAATTTCGGGCATGCGCCTAAGTCCCAAATCACGATACGAAGCTACCAGAACTATCCAAACACTGATCTGGGTCCGTTTGCTAAAATATGTTGACCAAAGTCAACTCAGTTGATACATTTCACATGAAAACTTTCCGGAATATTTTACGGACTGTGCACGCAAGTCGAAGAATAATAAATGGTGCTTTTCGATGTCTTAGAACATATAGTTATTATTAAATTTAAAGATGACATTTTGGGTCATCACAAGGTCTCACGAGTCATGAGCGGGTTTAGTAGAGTCTTGCGGATCAGTACGGAGATGTCTAAACTCCACATTCTTGAATTCTTGTCGTGCAAATCTTTTGGTTCTAGTAACTAAACATCTGTTGTTTCATTCTCTCACATATGTTGAGTACTCGTGCTACCGGTCAGGAGGGCCAGCCACCAGTACCACCAACTAGGGCCGCGAGAGGCCGAGGCCACGGTAGAGGCCGTGGTAGGGGCAGAGGTGCAGCTCGTACAACAGCTAGGGCAGTACCTGCAGATCCACCAGTTGTCCCAGGTTAGGACCAGGTTCCAGTTGTTGATGCACCAGCTCAGGCACCACATGTGCCAATTGTAATTCCAGGCCTTCAGGAGGCCCTAGCTCAAGTTTTGACATTGTGTACCGACCTTGCTCAGGCGGTCTCTATCTCGATGGGCGCATCCACTTCTCAGGCCAGGGGAGGCACTCACACTCCCATCGCTCGCACACCCAAGCAGGTTGTTCAAGGACTTCAGACACCGGATGTATCACCAGCCCAGCCGGCTACAGCTGCATAGGTTTATGTGGTTCCTGCTATGCCTGAGGATGATCAGTGTAGGTTGGAGTGGTTTGGGAGGCTCCACCCGCCACCTTTCATTGGCACAGAGAGAGAGGATGCTCAGGACTTCTTGGACAGGTGTCAGAGGATACTCCATACTACTGGTATTCTAGAGACTTGTGGGGTGTCATTCACTACTTTTTAGTTCTCTAAGGATACACTCAGATAGTTGGAGACTTACGAGAAGTGTAGGCCTGTTGGCGCATCACCCCTTACTTGGCAGCAATTCTCCGTGGTCATTTTGGATAAGTTCATGCCTCGATCCCGCAGAGAGGAGCTGCGCAGACAGTTCGAGTGGCTTCACCAAGGTGATATGTTTTTGACACAGTACGAGATGCAGTTCTCCGAGTTGGCCCGTTATGTGATCTAATTGGTTCCCACGGACAGCGAGAATATCATGAGGTTTATTGATGGTCTCACTTTTTAGCTTCAGTTGCTTATGACTAGAGAGAGGGTGTCTGGTGCTACCTTTGATGGGGTTGTCGATATTGCTTAGAAAATTGAGATGGTTCGAAGTCAGGAGATAGTTGAGAGGGAGGCCAAGAGGCCTCGTGGTCAGGGTGGATTCAGAGGTGCTCCTTTTGGGGATCAGTTTCAACACGATAGTGGTTGTCATTTTAGATAGACTTCGTTAGCTCGGCCATTTCACCGAGGTGCATCATCTGGCCATGGTTCTCACAATTCTCATCAGGGCCACTCATCACTTAGTGCCCTTCCAGCTCGGAGTTCGTCCCGTGCTCCACCAATTCGGGGATCCCTTCAGTTCCCACCACCAGCATCAGAGAGTTGTTTTGAGTGTGGGGAGTTTGGGCATATGTGGAGGCAGTGTCCTCGTCGTCATAGAGGTGGTTTATCTCAGCAGAGGAGTTAGCCTTCGACTCAGCACTAGTTACTTCACCACCCGCCCAGTCAGCTCAGGGTAGAGGTCAGTTAGCTAGGGGTCGCCCTAGAGGGGGAGGCATATCAGGGGGTGGTTAGGCTCGTTTCTGTGCCCTCCCTGCCAGACCAGATGTTATTACTTCAGATGCCGTGATTATAGGTATTATCTCAGTTTGTCACAGAGATGCCTTCGTACTATTTGACCCCAGTTCCGCGTATTCATATGTTTCCTCGTATTTCGTCCATTTTCTGGATATTCCCTATGAGTCTTTAGTTTTATCTGTACATGTATCTACTCATGTGGCCGATACTATTGTGGTCGATCACGTATATCGATCATGTGTGGTGACTATTGGGGGTCTGGAGACCAAAGTAGACCTTTTGCTGCTCAGTATGGTTGACTTTGACGTTATATTGGGTATGGATTGGTTATCTCCATGTCATGATGTGCTAGATTGTCACGCTAAGATGGTGACATTGGTTATGCAGGAAGTTTCGAAGATTGAGTGGAGCGGTTATGTAGATTGTGTACCAAGTAGGTTGATTTCATATTTGAAGGCTCATCGTGTGGTTAAAAAGGGTTGCCTATCTAAATTGGCTTTTGTGAGGGATGTTAGTGCAGAGACTCATGCCATTAATTCTGTTCCAGTGGTACGTGATTTTCCAGATGTGTTTCATGCAGACCTGTCGGGCATGCCGCCTGACAGGGATACTAACTTTGGTATTAATTTGGTAGCGAACACTCAACCTATTTCTATTCCACCGTATTGTATGGCACCGGCGGAGTTGAAGGAATTGAAAGAGAACCTTTAGGAACTCCTCGATAAGGGGTTTATTCAGCCTAGTGTGTCACCTTGGGGTGCACCGGTTCTATTTGTAAAGAAGAAGGATGGTTCCATGAGGATGTGCATTGATTATAGGCAAATGAACAAGGTCACAGTCAAGAACAAATATCATGTGCCTCGTATTGATGATTTATTTGACCAACTTCAAGGAGAGATAGTGTTCTCCAAGATTGATTTGAGATCCAGTTATCACCAGTTGAAGATTCAGGATTCGGATGTTCTTAAGACCTCTTTCAGGACCCGATATGGCCATTATGAGTTCTTAGTGATGTCTTTTGGGTTAACGAATGCCCCATCAACATTCATGCATTTGATGAACAGTGTATTCCAGCCCTATTTGGACTCATTTGTTGTTGTATTCATTGATGACATCCTGGTGTATGCTCGTAGCCAGGAGGATCATGTTTATCATTTGAGGATTGTATTACAGAGATTGAGGGAGGAGAAGCTTTATGCAAAGTTCTCCAAGTGTGAGTTTTAGTGATGACCCAAAATGTCATCTTTAAATTCAATAATTAATTCTGTGTTCTAAGACCTTGAAAAGCACTATTTATCATTCCTCGACTTACGTGCTCAGTCCGTAAAATTTTGTGGAAAGGTTTCAGGTGAAAAATGGATTAAAATGTGAATTAGCGCTTTAAAACTCAACTAAGTTGACTTCGGTCAACATTTTGAGCACACATACTCGGATTAGTGTTTTGATAGTTCCGGTAGGTCCGTATCGTGATTTGGGACTTAGGCGTATGCCCGAAATCAAATTCCGAGGTCCCCAGCCCGAGATATGGAATTTTGATGAAAAATTAAAAGTTTAAGTTCAAATAGTGACCAGATGTCAATTTATGTGCAAACGACCCCGGAATAGAATTTTGATGATTCCAACAACTATGTATGGTGATTTTGGACTTAGGAGCGTGATCGGAATTTTATTTGGAAGTCCGTAGTGGAATTAGGCTTGAAATGCCAAAAGTTGAATTTTTGGGAAGTTTGACCGGGAGTTAACTTTTTGATATAGAGGTCGGAATCCGATTTTGGAAATTGGAATAGGTGTATTATGTCATTTATGACTTGTGTACAAAATTTGAAGTCATTCCGAATTGATTTGATGTGTTTCGGCACAAGATATAGAATTTGAAAGTTCAAAGTTCATAGATTTTGATTTGAGGTGCGATTCGTCGTTTTGATGTTGTTTGATGTGGTTTGAAGCCTCGACTAAGTTCGTATTGTACTTTTGGGACATGTTAGAATAATCTGTTAAGGTCCCGAGGGTCTCGGGTGGATTTCGGAAGGTAAACGGAATGGATTTCGGACAAAGAGGATTGCTGGAGAAATTTCGCCAGAAATTTCGGGTGCGTGGAGCCAACTTTGGAAGTTTATATCACGCAATTCATAAGGAATCAGAAACGTTTCAAAACATGAAAGTTGTAGTTGTTTGATTCTAGTTTCTAGAAAGTTACACCATTTATTAGTTGGACATTTTTACAGAAAGTTATGATGGATTAAATGAAGGCTGGTAGAGCTGTTTCGCCAGAAAGTTTGCCAGAAATTTCTGATGCGTGGAGCCAACTTTGGAAGCTTATATCTCGAATTCATAAAGAATCGGAAAATATTCAAAACATGAAAGTTGTAGTTGTTTGATTTGAGTTTCCAGAAAGTTAAATCATTCATCATTTGGACATTCGTACGTAAAGTTATGATCGATTGAAGGAAGGCTAGTACAAGCAAGTTCTGGTGGACTTTTAGTGATGGAAAATGGACTTTTAGTGACGGATGAGCAGAAACGTAAGGACCAAAAAGGATCATTTCCTTCATTGTGTTTTGGATTTTTGGAGCACGGTTCTTGTGCGAAGTTTGGGCGATTTTCACGGGAAAATATTGGGGTAAGTGTTCCTTATCCTATATTGATTATATGTCATGATTCCATAATCATTTACATCATGAATCCGTGAATTTATGGAAGAAAAATCAAGAATTCTGCAAAATCTTCCAAAAACGAAAATTTAAGATTTGGAGGTTGAGTTGTTATCAGAATTTGATAAAATTGGTATGGGTGGACTTGTAATTGAATGGGTTGTCGGATTTTATAAGTTTCGCCGGATTTCGAGATGTGGTCCCCACAGGAAAAGTTTGAGCTAATTTCGGATTTTATTGAAAAATATAATATTTTCTTATGAAATTGATTATAATAATTTTTGTTGATTGTATCGAATTAATTCTGACTAGATACAAGTCGATCGGAGTCGGAAATACGAGAACAAAGCATAATACTTGGTTAAATTGGAGCAAGTCGAGGTAAGTGACTTGTCTAACCTTGTGTGGGGGAAATTTCCCCTAGGATTGGTATTAATTGTAATGTGATGAAAGTCGTGTACATGAGGTGATAAGTGTATACACGTACTAAATGTGAATGATTATATTTTTAATTTGTGAAGATCATTGTTGCATATTAATTAAATTATTAAACCTTGTTATATTCTCCATCATTGATTTGATTTGTATACTTTAATTTGCTTGATCTTTTCCTGCTAATTATTTTATCTGTTTAGTTGGAACTTGGTTTATTTTATTGTGTGCATTATTTGAAGGTTGATTTTCTTTAAATTCAATATTATTAATATGAAGTAATTGACATTTTTAAACTTAATATTGAAGCAACGTATTAAAGATTTTAAAATATTATTTTCCTGAATTATTTACTCCTGAATATTTTTGTACTCATTATGATGGAGCAGTGAGATCTTTATTGTAGAAAAATATTATTGTTGAATTATTTTGACATGAGCCGTGAGCTCTTTATTATGGAAAAATATTATTGATGATTTATTTTGGCATGAGTCGTGATCTCTTTATTGTGGAAAAATAATATTGTTGAATTATTTTGACAAGTTAAATTATTTGAGCACTTGAGGTGCAAATTGTGATATATTGTGATATTGATACGCATGCAGTGGTATAAGGTCTGGGTATTGAAACGCATGCGCTTTGATAAGGGTGGCTTGATACGCATGGTTAGTAAGGGGAACTACTAGAAGTCATGCGGTGTGATAAGGGTGGCTAAAACGCGGGATACTATTTCGGGAAAAATTATTTTTTTTAAAGTTAAATGTGAAGGCTCCCGCAGTGATATAAGAAAATGAGATATTGTTAATTTAGTTATGATTGTGAACTACGAGGCGGTACCTCGGGAGTGCCCTTGTTGATATTGATTTATGGCCGCAGTTGACTTTGATTATTTGTTGTGATTTTTCTTGAAGTTGAAAGGAAATTTTGTTTTGTTTCCACGAGATGTTATTTGCCATTATTTTGTGTAATGAAACGGTAACATGCTACTTGATTCATTTCCATAGTCATTTTATTTTATTATATTGTTAAACATTTTACCATGCTAATTATTATTTTCCAGTAGGGCCCGACCTGACTTCGTCACTACTCTACCATGGTTAGGCTTGGCACTTACTGGGTACCGCTGTGGTGTACTCATACTACGCTCCTGCACATCTCTTTGTGCAGATCCAGGTACACCTTATCAGACCAGGCATCAATAAACTAGCTGTACGAGGAGACTTCGAGGTATATCTGCCAGCATCCGCAGACTCTGGAGTCTCCTTCTATCTAACTATGTTGTCTTCCTTATTTGCTTTAGAATCTGATGTATAAAGACATAGAGAATAAATTCTTAGAAGCTTCTGACTTATTTGTACCGGGTTTTGGGAGTTGAAATTGTTTGAATTGTAGTTTATTTATTTTAGATATTTATTTTTATTCCGCATTGATAGGCTTACCTAGTCTTAGAGACTAGGTGCCATCACGACCTCCTACGGAGGAAATTTGGGGTCGTGATAGTTTTGGCTCGGTTCAGTTGCATTCTTAGGACACGTGGTGTCCAGCGAGGGTATTTAGGTGTATCCGAAGAAGATAGAGGCAGTGTAGAGTTGGCCTAGACCGTCTTTAGCCACAGATATTAGGAGCTTTTTCGTTTGGCGGGTTATTACCATCGCTTTGTGTAGGGATTTTCATCTACTGCATCACCCTTGACCAAATTGACCCAAAAGGGTGCTCCATTCAGGTGGTCGGACGAGTGTGAGGAGAGCTTTCAAAAGCTCAAGACTACTTTAACTACAGCTCCAGAGTTTGGGGAGTTTAGCATATCTTCCAGTAGTAGAGAGACCTTTGGCATTGGATGTTCAGGCCTTAGCGGGCCAGCTTGTGAGATTGGATATTTCAGAACCTAGTCGGGTGTTGGCTTGCGTGGTATCCAGGTCTTCTCTTTATGACCGTATCGGGGAGCGTCAATATGATATTCCCCACTTGCTCGTTCTTCAGTACAGAGTTCATAGAGGTGATGCTAGGGATGTGACTATTGGTGATGACGGTGTGTTGAGGATGCAGGGCCGGATATGTGTGCCTAATGCAGATGGGCTTTGGAAGTTGATTCTTGTAGAGGCCCACAGTTCGCGGTATTCCATCCATCCGGGTGCCGCGAAGATGTACCAGGATTTGAGGCAGCACTATTGGTGGAGGCGAATGAAGAAAGATATAGCTGGGTTCATAGCTCGGTGTCTCAATTGTCAGCAGGTTAAGTATGAGCATCAGAGACCGGGCGGCTTGCTTAAGAGATTAGAGATCCAAGAGTAGAGGTGGGAGAGGATCACCATGGACTTTGTAGTTGGACTCCCACGGACTTCGAGGAAGTTCGATTCTATTTGGGTTATTGTGGATCGACTGACCAAGTCCGCGCACTTCATTCCAGTTGGTACTACTTACACGTTAGTGTGGTTGGCTGAGATTTACATCCGAGAGATTGTTTGCCTGCATGGTGTCCCAGTTTCCATCATTTCAATTTTGGAGGGCCGTGTAGCGAGAGTTGGGTACTCAGGTTGAGCTGAGCACAGCTTTGCACCCTCAGACAGACGGGCAGTCCGAGTGCACTATTCAGATATTGGACAACATGTTGCGCTCTTGTGTCAGTGACTCTGGGGATTCATGGGATCTGTTTCTGCCACTCACAAAGTTTGCATATAACAACAGTTATCAGTCGAGTATTCAGATGGCTCCGTACAAGGCTTTATATGGGAGGAGGTGTAGATCTCCGGTTAGATGGTTTGAGCTAGGTGAGGATAGGCTCATGACTACATATATGTTCCAGGATGCATTAGATAAGGTGAAATTGATTCAGGAGCGGCTTCGCACAACGCAGTCTAGGCAGAAGAAGAGCTATGCGGATAGGAAGGTCCGTGATGTATCATTCATGGTTGGGGAGAAGGTTTTGCTGAAGGTATCACCCATGAAGGGTGTTATGAGGTTTGGGAAGAGGGGAAAGTTGAGCCCCCGGTTCATTGGGCCTTTTGAGGTGCTTTATAGGATTGGGGAGGTGGCTTATAAGAGCTTTCCTTGCCACCCAGCTTGTCGAGTGTGCACCCAATGTTTCATGTTTCCAGACTACGGAAGTATATTGGAGATCCGTCCCATGTTTTGTATTTCAGCACGGTTCAGTTGGAGGGTGATATGACTTATGATGTGGAGCCGATGGCTATTTTGGATCGGCAGGTTCTAAGGTTGAGGTCAAAGGACATAACTTCAGTGAAGGTGCAGTGGAGAGGTCATCCTGTGGAGGAGGCCACCTGGGAGACCGAGCGAGAGATACAGAGCAGATATCCACGCGTATTCGAGACTCCAGGTATTTTCTAGACCCGTTCGAGGACGAACGGTTGTTTAAAAGGGAAAGGATGTAACAATCCAGGCGGTCGTTTCGAGAGTTATAGCCCTGTTTCCCCCATTTCTGTTTCTTTATGTGTTATCTAACTGCATTGTGTTGTATCGGGTTGGTTGGTTCGGGTCCGGAGTGGTTTCGGAATAAAATGAGACACTTAGTCTCTTATTTAGAACCTTAAGTTGGAAAAGTCAACTGGATGTTAACTTATGTGTAAAGAATCTGGGAACATAATTCTGACGGTTATGTTGGCTAAGTTAGGTGATTTTGGACTTAGCAGAGCATCCGGAGTGTAATTTGGAGGTTCGTGGTAGATTTAGGCTTGAATTAGAGAAATTGGAAATTTGGCAATTTTTGGTCGGCAGTGAAAAATTTGATATCGGGGTCGAAATGGAATTTCGGAAGTTGAAGTAGGTTCATAGTGCCAGTTGTGATGTGTGTGCAAAATTTGAGGTCATTCGGAAGTGGTTTGGTTGGTTTCGCCATCAGTTGCCGAATCTGGAAATTTAGAAATTCTTAGACTTGAATACAAGGGTAATTTGGTGTTTGGATGTTGTTTTGAGTGATTCGAAGGTTCGACTAAGTTTTTATGTTGATATATGACTTGTTGGTATTTTTGGTTGAGGTCCCGAGGGCCTCGGGGTGATTCTGGGTGGTTAACGGATTTGTCGAAGTTGGAAATGTAGCTGAAGCTGCTGCTACTGCTATTTCCGCACATGCAGAAGGAAGAGTCGCAGGTGCGAGGTCGCTGGTGCGCAAGGGGAATCCGTAGGAGCGGGCAGTGCTGGGCTACACAGGATGCGCAGGTGCAAATAATTGGCCGCATCTGCGAGCCCGCAGATGTGAAACCTGGGCTCCTAAGTGAGTTCCGCACCTACGATGGAGTTTTCCGAAGGTGCAGTGGAGCGGAAGCGATAAATGGTCCGCAGATGCGAAAAACCTGGGCAGAAACCATAAATAGAACCCTTCGCGAATTTGGTTCATTTCCACCATTGTCAAGTCGATGTTTGGAGCTTTTAGAGTGATTTTGAAGGGTGATTTAAGGGCTATCAGTGAGGTAAGTTGCTTGAGCCCTAATACTCGTATATATGGTGATTTTTCCCGTTGTTTAATCATTGCAATTAGTGAAAATGAGGGGTTAGGGCTTGGGATATTTGGAGAGTAATTTAAGGATTTGAAGGACTAAATGATGTCTGATTTTGATAAATTTGGTATGGTTAGACTCATTAGTAGACGATCTTCCTAGTTTTGTAAATGTTGTCGGATTTTGAGACGTGTGCCCGGGGGCCGGGTTGAGCCAATTTTGGGTTTTGGGCTAATTTGATAGTTTTTCTTGTGGAATTCATTCCATTAGCGTATATTGATGGTATTGTACTGATTGTGAATAGATTCGGAGCATTTGGAGGCCGAGTCGAGAGGCAAGAGCATTGTGAGGTAGAGATTTGACCGGTTTGAGGTAAGTAACGATTGTAAATCTAGTCCTGAGGGTATGAAACCCCGGATTTTGTATCATTTTACTATTTTGAAGTGACGCACATGCTAGGTGACAGGCGTGTGGGCGTGCACTGTTAGGAATTTGTGGCTTGGTCCGTCCCGTAGCAACTGAAAAGTTGTGTATTTTGTTGATACTATATGATACTCATATGTTTTAGAAAGAGTTTATGTAAATTGGGTTGAATGCCATGTTTGGGCCTTGTGCCAATGTTGTTTGGACACTTAGGGGCCTTTTCTTACTATCCTCTCACTGTTTTCGATTGGAAATTTATCTTCAGTCATGGTTGTACCAGTTTACTGCATAACTCAGTTTTTCTTATTCTATTTTGATGCATGTAAATGTTATTTTGGGCCGAGTACCATGTTTTTATTGAAATGCTCGAGTTGCTTGAGAGGTTTATGAATGAGTGAGGCCGAGGGCCTGATGTGTGAGGATATTTATGGGATCGGGCTGCACGCCGCAGTATGTTTGATATAGGCCGAGGGCCTAAGTGATTTATGCCATGATTTGGCTTGATATAGCGCTTGGGCCGAAGGCGCCCCTCCGGAGTCTGTACACACTCCCAGGAAGCGCAGGTACCTACTGAGTGCGAGTGCCAAGTGATTGGGAGGCACGAGTGATTGTGAGGTATGCCCGAGTGGCATGAGTAACTGTGAGGTATGCCCGAGAGGCAAGAGTGACTGTGAGGTTTGCCCGAGGGGCTGCATATGAGTGACTGTGAGGTATTCCTGAGGAGCTGTATATGAGTGATGTTTTGCCCGAGGGGCTGTTTATGATTTCATCATTTTCTCACCTTTGCATTTAGCCTCTGTTTGAAAACTATTGAAAAATATCTTTAAATGATTTTACTGAACTTGGTTTAAACGAGATGTTTTGATTCGAATCCTGATTTTTAAAGCATGTGGTATTTTATTGAGATTTCATGTTATGAACTTTTTATGCTTTGTTGCTCGTTACTACTGCTCAGTCTTTATTTATTGTTGTTACTTACTGAGTTGGCGTACTCATGTTACTCCCTGCACCTTGTGTGCGGATCCAGGTGTAGCTGGACACGATAGCGGTTGTTGATTATTCTGGTTGCAGATTTTCTCGGGGATAGCAAGGTAGCTGCTTGGCGATCGCAGCCCCTGCTTTTCTCCCTCTTATCCTCCTTTAGTTGTATTTAGCTATTTTCCAGACTATGTTAGTCTTGATATTGTCAGACGGATGGTAGTAGATGCTCATGACTAGTGACACCCTGATGTCAGGCTTTTCTTTTCCGCACTTTTGTTTTGATTTGAACTCTTTTACGAGGGTTTTTATGCTAATAGCCTTGAAATTATCTTTGAAATGAAAAATATCGGTTTGTTTTGGAAATGAGTCGGCTTGCCTAGTTCCACGATAGACGCCATCATGATAGGGTTACTTTGGGTCGTGACAATCTTCAATCCATCTCCCATTGATCATAGCAACATCAACAGCCAACATCTGCACGCAAGGTGCAGAAGTTTAGTATGAGTATAACCGACCCCATGTACTCAATAAGTAACAAACCTAACCTTAGATTGAAAGTAGTGACGAGCTAACAAATAAAGGTCGGGTCCAACACTAATATTTCACAACAGTTCATGACAATATAGTATAAGTAACAAAAGAGTATCTCAAAAATAAAAAGGCTCAGTTCGTTCACAGTTCCAGAAAAGTAGGCGTTTCTTTTCAAGAATCTCACTGAAAACCCAAATCTTTTACCGAAAAAGCCAGAATACGAGTAAGTTTGAAAACTGTGATTTTTTCCAAAATCCTTTCAACAATGAGTAATATGTTTCATTTTAAGATAGCATGAGGAAAGTATTTCTCTATGCCTACATGTCAAGATACATGTAAAATCATAAATGTCCCCAAAACTGGGTAGCAGAAGGAAATGCACCTCTATGCATGTATCACAAGTACGCATGTCAAATGGAATACATCTCGATGACGAGCTCATGTACTCACACTCTCAGAGTATTCAATATCACGGTCTCGCATCCTCTCTCACTATGCTCAGCACACTCAGTCACTCAGCGTTGTACAATATTCGCTGCGGCGTGTAGCCCGATCCATATCCATAGTCGACTGCGCTCACTGGGGGTATGACGACTCCAGAGGGGCTCTGTAATGACCCGACTTGTCATTTTGAGTAATTACTCTCCTCTCTACTATTTGAAGTCTCTAATATCTTCATATGATGTAATATGATTTGTAGGCAAAGTTTGAGGTCAATCAGACTTGATTTGCTATATTTAGACATCGATTCTTCAAGAATACGTGGTATAACATTAAGAAAATGAGCTCCAAATTCAGTTTTGATTGAATAATTAGATCTGTATTGAAATTACAGAGCCATAGCAAAAAGAATCGTCGAATTCAGACATCGTATGAGAGAGTTATGCCCATTTCCGTGTGGGAAAAGATTTCTCATCGCCGCGAGCGCCCAGCGTAGCGTGGGGCGCTAGCCCTGGCGCGGGGAATTTTTGGGGTACTAGAAACTGTGCCACAGGCAGCTCCCCACGCTACATGTGCCACTCGAAAATACCAGAGGCTCTATAAACGGGGGTTTTGTCCATTTTTGACATAAAAGTAGTTGGGGAGCTCGGTTTAGACGGTTTTTGGGCGATTTTTACGGGTAAATATTGGGGTAAGTGTTCATTATTCTATATTGATTATATTTCATGATTCCATACTCATTTACATCATGAATCCGTGAATTTATGGAAGCAAAATCAGATTTTTATAAAATCTTCCAAAAATGTAAAATGAAGATTTGAAGGTCAATCCGATATCAGAATTTGATAAAATTAGTATGGGTGAACTCGTAATTGAATGGGTTGTCGGATTTTGTGAGTTTTGTAGGATTCCAAGATATGGGTCCCACAAGCGATCTTTGAGTTAAATTTCGGATTTTGTTGGAAAATTTGTATTTTCATTGGAATTAATTCCTACGATTCGTGTTAAGTATATTGAATTATTTGTGACTAGATTTGAAGCTTTTGGGAACTAATTCGCAAGGCAATGAATTATTGGAATCTTGAAATTGGTTGTGAAACGAGGTAAGTATCTTGCCTAACCTTGAGTGGGGGAATTATCCCTTAGGTATTGAGTCTTATGTGAAAAATGTGTAATTGAAAAACTATGTATGCGAGGTGACGAGTACGTACTTGGTTTATATGTGCAAATTATATCGGTTGAAATTCGTAGACACCCTTATATATTAAATTGAAAAATTGTTGAAACTTAGTAAATCCTTGATTTGTTATGCCTCATTCCTTGTTTGTCGAATTTGTATTTTATATGATAATTTGGTGTTATTGTCACTTGGATTTTTATGTGAATTCCGTGTGTTGTTGATTTGATATTTCTTGGAAATAATCACATTATGGAATTCATCTGCAAATAATTAATTAAATATGTTTAAATTGAGGCGTTTATATATTTATCAAAAAGTTGGATTAAAGAAGGCGTTGTCATATGATGAGTTAATTTTCCATCATTGTGGTTATTTTTGAGATTTTATATACGTTGTGTGGAGCCTTGGGCTATTTGTTGAGAAATTTATTGATTCTGCTACATATTTGGAATTTGGTTGTGGTCAGTGGCAAATTGTGATATGAATTGTTGTATTGTGTTGTGGGTTAAACACTCTCCTTGATGTTATTTATGTTTCCTACCTTGCTTGTCAATGATTTAAATTTGCTTGATAAGGAAGAGTGTAAAGCACGAAGGGTGATGCCGTGCCATTTGAGAGTGTAAAGCACGGAGGGTGATGCCATGCCATTTGAGAGTGTAAAGCACGAAGGGTAATGCCGTGCCATTTGAGAGTATAATGCACGAAGGGTGATGTCGTGCCATTGAGAGTGTAAAAGCACGAAAGGTGATACCGTGCCATTTCATTTATATTATCAGGTGAGGATGAGAGTAAAATCACGAAGGGTGATGCCGTGCCATTATTTTTATATTATTATATGTTCATGGCACGAAGGGTGTTTCTGTGCAGGCGAGGATAAGAGACATACATTATATTGTGATATCTTTTCGTTGTGTATTTATTCAGGCCTTTATGTTGAGATGTTATTGTGCACCTAGGTTTTCTATGTGACTTGCAGTTGTTGTTGCTTACTATGTGCCTCCCACTTTATTTCTTTTATTGTTATTGACTTTTCTCCCACCTAGTTGGTATTACATAGTGAGAAAAATATAAATGCACGAAGGGTGTTGCCGTGCCAATTGATTTGATTTATGTTGAAATTGGGAGCCTGTGGTTATTGCCAGGTGGATTATGAAATGAATTGTGGGCACTGTAACGACCCGGCCGGTCGTTTCGAGAGTCATAGTCCCGTTTCCCCCATTTCTGCTTCCTTTTGTGCTTTTCAGCTATATTATGTTATACCGGGTTGGTTGGTTCGGGTCAGGAGTGGTTTCGGAGTGGAATGAGACACTTAGTCTCTAAAGTAGAAGCTTAAGTTGGAAAAGTCAACCGGATATTGACCTATGTGTAAAAGATCACAGAATTTAATTATGATGGACCCATTAGCTTCTTTAGGTGATTTTGGACTTAGGAGCACGTCCGGAATGTGATTTAGAGGTCCGGAGTGGAATTAGGCTTGAATTGCCGAAAGTTGGAAATTTGGCTATTTCGGTCGGTAGTGGAAAATTTGATATCGGGGTCGGAATAGAATTTCGGAAGTTGGAGTAGGTTCGTAGTGTCATTTGTGACGCGTGTACAAAACGTTAGGTCATTCGGACGTGGTTTGGTTGGTTTCGGCATCGGTTGCCGAATTTGGAAATTTAGAAGTTCTTGAGCTTGAATCCGAGGGTAATTTGGTATTTGGATGTTGTTTTGAGCGATTCAAAGGTTTGACTAAGTTTGTATGTTGATATATGACTTGTTGGTATTTTTGGTTGAGGTTCCGAGGGCCTCAGGATGATTCTGAGTGGTTAACGGATTTCCCAAAGTTGGAAAATATAGCTGAAGCTGTTGCTACTGCTATTTCCGCACCTGCGGAAGAAGGAGTCGCAGGTGCGAGGTCGCTGGTGCACAAGGGGAGTCCGCAGGAGCGGGCAGTGCTGGGCTACGCAGGATGCGCAGGTGCGAGTTTGAGGTCGCATTTGCGAGCCCGCATGTGTGAGACCTAGGGCGCGTATGCAGAAAGGAGGGCTCTGGGCAGGCTTCGCAGAAGCGGAAGGAAATGCGCAGGAGCGCTTTCGCAGGCGCGAGGTTTTTTCCACAGATACGGAACCTGGGCTCCTAAGTGAGTTCCATGGATTTTCCGCAGTTGCGGTGGCTCAGAAGCGAGAAATTGTCCGCATGTGCGAAAAACCTTGACAGAAACCATAAATAGAACCCTTCGCAAATTTGGTTCATTTCCACCGTTTTCAAGTCGGTTTTTGGAGCTTTTGGAGTGATGTTTGATGGGTGATTCAAGCGCTATCCGTGAGGTAAGTTGCTTGAGCCCTAATACTCGTATATATGGTGATTTCCCGTTGTTTAATCATGTAATTAGTGCAAACGAGGGGTTAGGGCTTGGTAATTTTGGTGCGTAATCTAAGGATATGAAGGACCAAATGATGTCGGATTTTGATGAATTTGGTATGGTTAGACTCGTGAGTTAATGGGATTTCTAGTTTTATAAATTTTGTAAGATTTCGAGACATGGGTCGGGGGGCCGGGTTTGAGCCAATTTCGAGTTTTGAGTCTAATTTGGTATTGTTCTTATGGAATTCATTCCATCAACATAAATTGATGGTATTGTACGGATTATGAAAAGATTCGGAGCATTTGGAGACCGAATTGAGGGGCAAGAGCATTCTGGAGTAGGAGTTCTATGATGTTGAGGTAAGTAACCATTTTAAATCTGGTCTTGAGGGTATGAAACCCGGAGTTTGGTATAATGTGACTGTTTGGAGGTGGCACCCATGCAAGGTGACAGGCGTGTGTCTGTACACCATGGGGGATTCAGACTTGGTCCGTCTCGGGAGACTGTGAATTCTAATTGCCTTTATTTGTGTTTATATGCATTCCTGTTTTTACAAGAACTTGACTGCCTTTCATGTTAGAGGTCATGACTAGGCTATATTCCGTTCATGGTAGTTATACTCAGTCATAGTGATTCTTGTACATGGTTACCTCAGTCTCTATTATTTTATTTTTCTTGATGATATACTGTAACACTTTGATTTGGGATGCTTTCCCTTTCTTTATTGAGAGCTATGAGACTAGAGAGGTTCATGACTGAGGAAGGACGGGCCTAGTTGTGAGGTTTTATTCTATGGTACGTGAGTTGTCCGTGCATCACGTGAGTTGTCCATGCGGATCCTTATGTTTATACTATGGCACGTGAGTTGTCCGAGCAGCACGTGGGTTGTCCGTGCGGATCCAGATATGATTTTATAGCACATGAGTTGTCCGTCCAGCAAGTGAGTTTTCCGTGCTTATAGCGCTTGGGCTGTAGGAGCCCCTCATGAGTCTGAACACCCCTAGTGAGTGTAGGTACCTATTGAGAATGTGTATTGATGGCTGAGAGCCGAGAGTGTGAGGTTGAGATGGGTTGAGTGACTATTGCCTTGAGAGGCTGTACCTGCTTTATTTATTGTTGCACTTGGTTGTTATCTATTATTGTTGTGAAAGTTCTGGAAGATCCATATTTGTTTTACATGAACGCGAACTGTTTTGACTTATACCACAAAATTTGAAAGCATGCTCACTCTTTACTGAAAACCTTTAAAAATGAATTGTACTGTATAGCTCGTCACTACTTCTCAGTTCCCTATTTATTTTTGTTACTTGTTGAGTTGGTTGTACTCATGCTACACCCTGCACTTCATGTGCAGATCCAAGTGTGTTTGATTATGGAGGTCGTTGAGTCCGTGAGGATCGAGTACCGGAGACTACGAGGTAGCAGCCAGCGTCTGCAGTGCCTTGTCTCTCCTTTTATATATTTCTTTCTGTCTTGTATTGATACTTAGACACTGGTTGTATTAGTTTGGTTATCTAGATGCTCCTGACTTAGTGACACCCCGATGTCGGGCTATTTTACCGCACTTATGTTTTTATTTGGGTTTTACCCAGTATTTATGAAAAAATTCGGATATTTTTAAATGTCTTAATTCACTTATGTAAAAAACAATTTTTGAAAGATTCTTGGAAATGTTAGCTTGCCTAGTGCCACGATAGGCGCCATCACGACAGGGTTATTGTGGGTCGTGATAGATTGGTATCAGAGCCTAGGTTACATAGGTCTCATGAGTCATGAGTGGGTTTAGTAGAGTCTTGCGGATCGTTACGGAGACGTTTGTACTTATCTTCGAGAGGCTGCAGAATCTTTAGGAAACTCCACATTCTTGAATTATTTTCGTGTGAATCTGTTGATTCTAGTAACTAAACATATGTTGTTTCATTCTCTCACAGATGGTAAGGACTCATGCTACCGGTCAGGAGGTCCATCCACCAGTACCACCAGCCAAGGCCACGAGAGGCCGCGGCCGCAGTAGAGGCCGTGGTAGGTGAAGAGGTGTAACCCGAATAGAAGTCGGGGCAGTACCTGCAGATCCACCAGTTGTCCTAGATCAGGACCATGTTCCAATTGTTGATGCACCAGCTCAGGCACCACATGTGCCTATTGTGATTCCAGGACTTCAGAAGGCCCTAGCTTAGATTCTGATAGCGTGTACCATCCTTGCTTAGGCGGTCTCTATGTCGACGACTGCAACCACTTCTCAGGCCAGGAGAGGCACTCAGACTCCCGTTGCTCGCACACCCGAGCAGGTTGTTCAGGGTCTTCAGACACCAGAGGCACCACCAGCCCAGCCGGTTGCAACTACACAGGATTATATGGTTCCTGCTATGCCTGAGGATGATCAGTGTAGGTTGCAGAGGTTTGGGAGACTCTAGCCACCACCTTTCAGTAGCACAAACAGATAGGATGCTCAAGACTTCTTGGACAAGTGTCAGAGAATACTCTGTACTGCTTAGTATTCTGGAGACTTGTGGGGTCTCATTCACTACTTTTCAGTTTTCTGGGGCGGCACTCAGATGGTGGGAGACTTACGAGAGGTGTAGGCCTATTGGCGCATCACCCCTTACTTGATAGTAGTTCTTCGTGGTCGTTTTGGAGATGTTCGTGCCTCAGTCCCACAGAGAGGAGCTGCGTAGATAGTTTGAGCAGCTTTACTAGGGCGACATGTCTGTGACACAGTATGAGATGCAATTCTCGGAGTTGGCCCATCATGCTATCTGGTTGGTTCCCTCAGACAGGTAGAGGATCATGAGGTTTATAGATGGTCTCACTTTTCAGCTACGGTTGCTCATGGCCAGAGAGAGGGTGTCTGGTGCTACCTTTGATGAGGTTGTCGACATTGCTCGGCAGATTGAGATGGTTCGCGGTCAGGAGAGTGTTGATAAGGAGGCCAAGAGGCCTCATGGTCAGGGTAGATTCAGCGGTGCTCCTTTTGGGGGTCAGTTCCAGTACGGTAAAGGTCTTCATTTCAGATAGGTGCAGACAGCTTGGCCATTTCACCGTGGTGCATCATCTAGCCATGGTTCTCACAGTCATCAGCAAGGCCAGTCATCATTCAGTGCACTACCAACGTAGAGTTCTCATCATTCCCCGCCCGCTCATGCAGCAATTTCGTCAGAAGAGAGGTTGTTTCGAGTGCGGATATTTTGGTCACATTATGAGAGATTGCCCTAGGCTACTGGGTGGGACTCCACAGCAGAGTACTAGGCCTATAGCACCAACACTAGTTCCTCCACCACCCGCCCAGCCAGCTAGGGGCATAGCCCAGTCAGCTAGGGGTCGCCCTAGAGGGGAAGGCAGATTAGGGGATGGCCAGGCCCGTTTCTATGCCCTCCTCCCTGCCAGACCAGATATTATTGCTTCAGATGCTGTGATTACAAGTATTGTCTCAGTTTGTCATGGATATGCCTCCGTATTATTTGACCCTGGTTCCATGTATTCATATGTTTCCTCGTATTTTGCCCCTTTTTTGGATACGCCCTATGAGTCCTTAGTTTCATTTGTACATATATCTACTTCTGTGGGCGGTACTATTATTGTGGACCACGTATATCTATCATGTGTGGTGACTATTTGGGGTCTGGAGACCCGAGTAGATCTATTGTTACTTACTATGGTTGAATTTGATGTGATATTAGGTATGGATTGGTTGTCTCGATGTTATGTTGTTCTAGATTGTCACGCAAAGACCGTGACGTTGGCTATGCTGGGATTTCCGAGGGTTGAGTGGAGAGATTCTGTAGATTATGTACCAATTAGGGTGATTTCATATTTGAAGGCTCAACGTATGGTTGAGAAGGGTTGCCTGTCTTATTTGGCTTTTGTGAGGGATATTAGTGCAGACTCCTACTATTGATTCTATTCCGGTGGTACGTGATTTTCCGGATGTGTTTCCTGCAGACCTGTCGGGCATGCTGCCTGACAGGGATATTGCATTTGGTATTGATTTGGTGCCAGGCACTCAGCCCATTTCTATTCCACTGTATTATATGGCACCAAAGGAGTTAAAGGAATTGAAAGAGCAGCTTCAGGAACTCCTTGATAAGTGGTTTATTCAGCCTAGTGTGTCACCTTGGGGTACACCGGTTCTATTTGTGAAAAGGAAGGATAGTTCTATGAGAATGTGTATTGATTACAAGCAGTTGAACAAGGTCACAGTCAAGAACAAGTATCCTTTGCCTCGTATTGATGATTTATTTGACCAGCTTCAAGGAGCGAGGGTGTTCTCGAAGATTGATTTGAGATTCGGTTATCACCAGCTGAAGATTCAGGATTCAGATATTCTTAAGACAGTTTTTAGGACCCGATATGGCCATTATGAGTTCTTGATGATGTCTTTTGGGCTGACCATTGCCCCAGCAACATTCATGCATTTGATGAACAATGTATTCCAGCCCTATTTGGACTCATTCGTTGTTGTATTTATTGATGACATCCTGGTGTTCTATCATAGCCAGGAGGAGAACGCTCAGTATTTGAAGATTGTATTATAGAGATTGAGAGAGGAGAAGTTGTATGCAAAGTTCTCTAAATGTGAGTATTGGCTCGGTTCAGTAGCATTCTTGGGGAACGTGGTGTCCAATGAGGGTATTTAGGTTGATCCGAAGAAGATAAAGGCGGTGCAGAGTTGGACTAGACCGTCCTTAGCCACGGAGATTTTGAGCTTCCTTGGTTTAGCGGGTTGTTACCGTCACTTTGTGGAGGGATTTTCATCTATTGCATCGCCCTTGACCAAATTGACCCAAAAGGGTTCTCCATTAAGGTGGTCGGACGAGTGTGAGGAGAAATTTCAGAAGCTCAAAACTGCTTTGACCATAGCTCCAGTGTTACTTCTGCAATCAGCTTCAGGTTCTTACACCATGTATTGTGATGCCTCGAGGATATGCATTGGTTGTGTTTTAATGCAGGAGGGTAGGGTTATTGACTACGCCTCGCGCAAGTTGAAGGCACATGAGAAGAATTATCCTATCCATGATCTTGAGTTAGCAGCGATTGTTCACGCCTTGAAAATTTGGCGTCACTATTTGTATGGGGTTCATTGTGAGTTCTATACTAATCACCGGAGTCTGCAGCCTCTGTTTAAGCAGAAGGATATTAACTTGCATCATCGTAGATGGTTGGAGCTTCTTAAGGACTATGATATCACTATTATGTACCATCCGGGGAAGGCCAATGTGGTGGCCGATGCTTTGAGCATCCGGGCAGAGAGTTTGGGGAGTTTAGCATATCTTCCAGCAGTAGAGAGACCTTTGGCATGGTATGTTCAGGCCTTAGCGGGCCAACTTGTGAGATTGGATATTTTGGAGCCTAATCGGGTATTGGCTTGCATGGTCTCCAGGTCTTCACTTTATGACTGTATTAGGGAGCGTCAGTATGATGACCCTCAGTTGCTTGTTCTTCAGGACAGAGTTCGGCGAGGTGATTCTAGAGATGTGACTATTGGCAGTGACGGGGTGTTGAAGATGCATGGTCGGATATGTGTGCCTAATGTAGATGGGCTTCGGGAGTTGATTCTTGGGGAGGCCCACATCTCGCGGTATTCCATCCATCCGGGTACCGTGAAGATGTACCAGGATTTGAGGCAATACTATTGGTGAAGGCGGATGAAGAAGGATATAGTTGGGTCTGTAGCTCGGTGTCTCAACTGTCAGCAAGTTAAGTATGAGCATCAGAGACTGAGTGGCTTGCTTTAGAGATTAGACATTCCGGAGTGTAAGTAGGAGCGGATCACCATGGACTTTATAGTTGGGCGCCCACAGACTTCGAGGAAGTTCGATACTATTTGGGTTATTGTGGATCGGCTGACCAAGTCCACGCACTTCATTCCAGTTGGTACTACTTACACTTTAGAGCAATTGGTTGAGATTTACATCCGAGAGATTGTTCGACTACATGGTGTCCCAGTTTCCATCATTTCAGATAGGGGCACTCAGTTCACTTCGCAGTTTTGGAGGGCCGTGCAGCGAGAGTTGGGTACTCAGGTTGAGTTGAGCATAACGTTTCACCTTAGACGGGCGGGCAGTCCGAGCGCACTATTCAGATATTGGAGGACATGTTGCTCGCTTTTGTTATTGACTTTGGGGGTTCATGGGACTAGTTTCTGCCACCCGCGGAGTTTGCATATAACAAAAGTTACCAGTCGAGTATTCAGATGGCTCCGTACGAGGCTTTATATGGCAGAAGGTGTAGATCTCTGGTAGGATGGTTCGAGCCGGGTGAGGCTAGGCTCTTGGGTACAAACTTGGTCCAGGATGTATTAGATAAGGTGAAATTGATTTAGGAGCGGCTTCGCACGGCGCAGTCTAGGCAGAAGAGCTATATGGACAGAAGGGTCCATGATGTATCTTTCATGGTTGGGGAGAAGGTTTTGCTGAAGGTATAACCCATGAAGGGTGTTATGAGGTTTGGGAAGAGGGGAAACTTGAGCCCCTGGTTCATTGGGCCTTTTGAGGTGCTTCAAGGGATAGGGGAGGTGGCTTATAAGCTTGCCTTGCCACCCAACTTGTAAAGTGTGCACCCAGTATTTCATGTTTCCATGCCCCGGAAGTATATTGGAGATCTGTCCCATGTTTTGGATTTCAGCACGGTTCAGTTGGAGGGTGATATGACTTATGAGGTGGAACCGGTGGCTATTTTGGATCGGCAGGTTCGGAGGTTGAGGTCAAAGGATATAACTTAAGTAAAGGTGCAGTGGAGAGGTCAGCCTGTGGAGGAGGCCACCTAGGAGACCGAGCGGGAGATGCGGGGTAGAGGTCCATGCCTATTCGAGACTCCAGGTATATTTCTAGACCTATTCGAGAATGAACGGTTGTTTAAGAGGGGGAGAAATATAACGACTCGACCAGTCTTTTTGAGAGTCATAGCCCCGTTTCCCCCATTTGTACATCCTTTTGTGCTTTTCAGCTATATTATGTTATACCAGGTTGGTTGGTTTGGGTCCGGAGTGGTTTCAGAGTGGAATGAGACACTTAGTCTCTAAAGTAGAAGCTTAAGTTGGAAAAGTCAACTGTATGTTGACCTATGTGTAAACGATCTCAGAATTTAATTATGATGGTTCCATTAGCCTCTTTAGGTGATTTTGGACTGGACTAAGGAGAGCGTCCAAAATGTGATTTGGAGGTCCGGAGTGGAATTAGGCTTGAATTGGCAAAAGTAGAAAATTTGGCAATTTTGATTGACAGTGGAAATTTGATATCAGGGTCGGAATGGAATTTCAGAAGTTGGAGTAGGTTCGTAGTGTCATTTGTGACGTGTGTGCAAAATTTAAGGTCATTCGGACGTGGTTTGGTTGGTTTCGGCATCGGTTGCCGAATATGGTAATTTAGAAGTTCTTGGGCTTGAATCCGAGGGTAATTTAGTGTTTGGATGTTGTTTTGAGCGATTCGAAGGTTCGACTAAGTTTGTATGTTGATATATGACTTGTTGGTATTTTTCCGCAGGTGCAGTGGCGCAGAAGCGTGAAATTGTCCGCATGTGCGAAAAACCTGAGCAGAAACCATAAATAGAACCCTTCGCGAATTCGGTTCATTTCCACCATTTTCAAGTCGGCGTTTGGAGTGATATTTTAAGGTTTATTCAAGGGTTATCCGTGAGATAAGTTTCTTGAGCCCTAATACTCGTATATATGATGATTTCCCGTTGTTTAATCATGTAATTAGTGAAAATAAGGGGTTAGGGCTTGGGAAGTTTGGAGAGTAATTTAAGGATTTGAAGGACCAAACGATGTCGGATTTTGATGAATTTGGTATGGTTAAACTCGTGAGTGAATGCGTTCGGGGGCCGGGTTTGAGCCAATTTCGGGTTTTGAGTCTAATTTGGTGTCTAGCTTGTGGAATTCATTCCTTTAGCATAAATTGATGGTATTATACTGATTGTGAATAGATTCGGAGCATTTGGAGACCGAATCAAGGGGCAAGATCATTTCGGAGTAGGAGTTCTACGCTGCTGAGGTAAGTAACAGTTTTAAATCTGGTCTTGAGGGTATGAAACCCGGAGTTTGGTATAATGTGACTGTTTGGAGGTGGAACCCATGCTTGGTGACGGGCGTGTGGCTGTACACCGTGGGGGATTGAGACTTGGTCCGTCCTGGTAGACTGGGAAGTCTAATAGTCTTTATTTATGTTTATATGCATTCTTGTTTTTACTAGAACTTGACTGCCTTTCATGTTAGAAGTCATGCTTAGGCTATATTCCATTCATGGTAGTTATACTCAGTCATAGTGATTCTTGTACATGTTTAACTCAGTCTCTGTTATTTGTTTTTTTTTCTGATGATATACTATAACACTTTGGTTTGGGCTGCTTTCCCTTTCTTTATTGAGTGCTATGAGACTAGAGAGGTTCATGACTGAGTAAGGCCGAAGTCCTGGTTGTGAGGTATTGTTCTATGGCACGTGAGTTGTCCGTGCAGCACGTGGGTTGTCCGTGCAGATCCTTATGTTTATACTATGGCACGTGAGTTGTCCGTGCAACACGTGAGTTGTCTGTGCTGATCCAGATATGATATTATAGCACGTGAGTTGTCCGTGCAGCACGTGAGTTGTCCGTGCAGCACGTGAGTTGTCTGTGCTTATAGTGCTTGGGCTGTAGGAGCCCCTCATGAGTCTGAACACCCCCAGTGACCATAGGTACCTATTTAGAGTATGTATTGAGGGCTGAGAGCCGAGAGTGTGAGCTTGAGATGGGTTGAGTGACTGTTGCCTTGAGAGGCTGTACCTGCTTTATTTATTGTTGCACTTGGTTGTTATATGTTGTTGTTGTGAAATTTCTGGAAGATCCATATATGTTTTACATGAACGCGAACTGTTTTGACTTATACCACCGAATTTGAAAGTATGTTCACTCTTTACTGAAAACTTTTAAAATGAACTGTACTGTATAACTCGTCACTACTTCTCAGTTCCCTATTTATTTCTGTTACTTGCTGAGTTGGTTGTACTCATGCTACACCCTGCACTTCATGTGCAGATCCAGGTGTGTTTGATTATGGAGGTCGTTGAGTCCGGGAGGATCGAGTACCGGAGACTACGAGGTAGCAGCCACCGTCCGCAGGGCCTTGTCTCTCCTTTTATATATTTTTTTCTGTCTTGTATTGATACTTAGACACTGGTTGTATTAGTTTGGTTATCTAGATGCTCCTGACTTAGTGACACCCCGATGTCGGGCTATATTTCCGCACTAATGTTTTTATTTGGGTTTTACCTAGTATTTATGAAAAACTCCGGATATATTTAAATGTCTTAATTCACTTATGTAAATTCTTTTTTAAAGAGTCTTGGAAAGGTCGGCTTGCCTAGTACCACTATAGGCACCATCAAGACAAGGTTAGTTTGGGTCGCGACAAGTATGAGGTGTCGTGAGTAAATAATGATGATATAGGTACGTGAACTGTCCGTCCAGTTGTGATATGAAATATGGCACGAGGTGACGTGAGTAAATAATGATGATATTGGCATATGAACTATTCGTGGAGTTGTGATATGAAATGTGGGCATGAGGTGTCGTGAGTAAATAATGATGATATTGGCACGTGAATTGTCCGTGCAGTTATTATATAAAATATGGACACGAGGTGCCGTGGTTAAATGAATGATAATATTTGGCAAGTGAGTTGTTCGTGCCGTTGTGATAGAGAAATTGGCACGAGGTGCCGTGAAAATATGAAAGTGGGCTTAGATCCGTATTTTATGATTTTGGAATGCAGTGTCACAGGGTGACTTTTATTCGAAAGAGATTTAGTTGAAAGAAATTTATTTGGAAAATATTTATTTGAAGGAATTATATTTGAAAGAGATTGAAAGAGATTTATTTGAAAGTTTTATATCCTCAAGATTTCTATTTGAAAAAATATATAGGCGAAAGATTTATATTGGAAGGACTTGATTAATTGGTTGTACTTGTATTCATTATTTGTTGTGCAATATTTAAGGTGTTCTTGTTGTCCTGCTGTGCATATCACTGGTTGATTTATGCTTCCCTTATTGTTATTTGTTTTCTATTATTTTGTATATCATATTGCATAGGCTATTAGACTATTGAGTGACTTGACTGTACCTCGTCTGTACTCCACTGAGGTTAGTCTTGATACTTACTGGGTACCGACCGTGGTGTACTCATACTACACTTCTACACAATATTTTTCAGAGCCAGGTATTGGAGGTATCGGACTCGGATAGAGTTAGAGTGGAATCGCAAGGATTTAAGGTAGATCTACTTGGTCATCGCAGTCCCTTGGAGTCTTTTCATTTCATTGTACTGTTAATTTTTAATTAAACGGTACTGTATATTTGGTCCTCGTGATCATTCTATGTATTCAGTTAGAGTTCGTGACTCAGTACTACCAGTCATGGGAGGTTTGTTTTATTTGTAATTCTTTCCGCTATTGGTTTCATTTATAAAAACAAATGACTTGAAATGTAGTTGTAATCGGCTTACCTAGTCTTAGAGACTAGGTGCCATCATGACGCCTGTGCTGGGATTTTGGGCCGTGACAAGTTGGTATCAGAGCTCTGGGTTCATAGGTTCTACGAGTCACGAATGAGTCTAGTAGAGTCTTGCGTATCAGTACGGAGACGTCTGTACTTATCTTCGAGAGGCTACAGAACCGTTAGGAAATTTCCACTTATTTCATTTATGTCGTGCGGAATTTGTTGATTTTGGAATCTGAGCCTTTGTATCTCTAATCTCTCACAAATAGTGAGGACACGTGCTACCGGGTCAGCTGAGCAGACACCCGCTCATACTGCTAGGGCAGCAAGAGGTAGAGGCCGAGGAAGGGCACGTGCCACGGCTAGAGCACCTGGTAGAACAGCAGTTGAGGAGCCTCCAGTAGCTCCAGTTGGGGATAGGTACCAGAAACAACTGTTGTTACCCCCGGACTTCAGGAGAACAGTTCCTGAGTATATTTGGTACATTAACTCAGGCGGGATTGATATCTGTTGCATCAAATATTTCGCATATTGGGGGAGTAGCTCAGACTCCTACCACGACTCCAGAGGAGTAGGTTCACATAGGTCACCTATTATTCCGGTTCAGCCTGAGGTTAGACCTGGGGTATCAGAAGAAGAACAAAAGTGAATTGAAAGGTTTAAGACGTATAGTCCGCCTACTTTCAGTGGCACAACGACAGAGGATGCCCAAAGATTGCGAGAAAATTGTCACAGTATTCTCTGCACCATGGGTATTGTGGAAATGAACAGAGTTGCCTTTACTACATTTCAACTGTCAGGTGCATCGTATCAGTGGTGGTAAATCTATGAAGAAGGTAGACCAGCCAATGCAACACCAACAACTTGGGCTCAATTTTCGAAAATGTTCTTGAAAATATTTGTTCCCCAGATTCTCCGAGATACGTGGTGCACTAAGTTTGAACGGTTGCGTCAAGACACTATGACAGTGTCAGAATATGCTATCAGGTTCAGTGAGTTAGCCTGTCATGCACCTATCTTGGTTCCTACAGTCAGAGAATGGGTCTGCAGATTCATTGAGGGGCTCGATTATGATATTATAATATGCATGGCACGAGAATTGCAAACTGATACTCTATTTAAACAAGTAGTGGAGATTGCAAGGAAGATTGAGGGTGTTTTAGGCGAGGAAATGGAGTCTAAGGACTCTAAAAGGTCTCGGAGATCTGGAGGGTTTAGTAAATATTACTCTTTAGCTAGGACCCATTACAGAGGAGGCTCAAATAGTTGGCTAGCTCAGTCCACACATCAGATTACTCGGTGTGCTCCAGTAAGTTCTTATAGTGCACCACAGACACGAGATTATTACAGTGGTTATTCTAGTTATTCAACACAGACTCAGTACGAGCAGCCATGACCTCAGAGGGGCTATTATGAGTGTGGTCACACTAGGCACATTATGAGAGATTGTCCCAGACTCAGGAGGGGTGGATTTTCTTAGAACACTCAGACTATGGGCCCCAGTGCAGCTATTACCCCACGTGCACAGCCAGTTAGGGGTGGAGGAAAGACAGGTAGAGGGCACCTAAGAAGTGGAGGCCCAACTCGTTGATATAATCGGTATGATTTGGCTGAGGCTGATACACCAGATGATGTCGTTATAGGTATGATCCTGACTTGTTGTAAAAGGATAATTCTCCTTAATTTGATTCAGTTCTGAATATTGAGGTGAATCCTCCTATCATGCTCCGCTTATGTGTGAGCATCATAATATTGTGGACCACTTATATGTTTATCCCTGTTAGGTGGTTTGATGATGTTAGCCCATGTCTATCGTTTTAGTTTTGGGCACCATTGAGGACTATAAGTCCAAAAGTAAATTTTATTACTCACTACAATGAGTTTTGATTAGATTTCGAGATATTTGATTTCAATTTTATGAATTATATGACCTACCGGTATAGAGGTTCATTATGTGTTGTGAAAATTGTTTACAAAATTTACTGAAAAGAAGAAAGAAAAGAAATTGAAAATTTGAGTTGGCACAATGTGCAAAATACTTGTGATTCGGAGTTGAGGACGAGATCCTCGCATTTTTATATGATGTGAAATATTTAAACCGGGCTACAATCTGTGGTGGAAGTAATATAAGGACTAGGTCCATGTAGTGAAAATTTTATGAGTTTAAATTCTCCCTTTGTGAAGTTAAATTTGTACTATGGTACTAATAGAGAGTTATGTCTGATAGGCTTATGTGATAATTCTTTTATGTGTTTCTGTGCCATAATTATGTCATAATTATTGAGCTTTAGCCTACAAGGTGAGTGCCCAGGTGGCGTTAAATGTGATTTGGTAAGTCGGGTAAATAGTTATGAGGTTTTCATGCCTCACATTCTGTTGTCAGTGTTGTGAAAATTCGAAACGAGGTGTTGGTTAATACGAGATTAATTGATGATGCTGGAATTAATTATGAACAACTTTTAAGACCAGAGATGTGGTGATGAGCATACACATGATGTGCTTCATGTCCTGATATCATTATATTAATGCAATGCTTGTAATGCTGAGATTAGTGTTATGTATATAAGCCTTGTGGTGTTTTGTTGGGTTGTGGAGGTGCTTCTAGGATTTGTTTTGGTGTTACTCTGGCAGGTGGATAGGGCCAATTAGAGGGGAGACTCTGCCTAAATCTTTTAAAATTTTGGGAGTTAGTAAGATTTGGGGGAGTGAGATTTGCAAAAGAAGGGATAAGTTATGTTATGTGTTTGAGGGCGAATGATCCTAAGCGGGGGAGAATGTAACACCCCAGAAAAATTTTGAAGTACCTCAACACTATCAAGAAAGTAGATGTGTGCGTAAGTACGAGTTGCTATAGCCAGTTGAGACTAATACCGTGCGTTGATGTGAAAATTAGGCCTTTTGAAAATGTTTGGAGTGTAAGAAATTTAGTCTTAAAGTTTACAAATATGGATAAAAGGAATAATCTCAATTGAGATGGTGTTGTCGGGCTTATGTTGAATAGGGTGACGTGGGATCACTCCCGGGTATGTGCCTGGTAAAATGGAATAGTGATTTGATGGCTTGGAAAACAACTCTTGGCATGTTCGAGGACGAACATATGTTTAAGTGGGGAAGAATGTAACGACCCAACTTGTCGTTTTGAGTAATTACTCACCTCTCTACTATTTGAAGTCTTGAATAGCTTCATATGATGCAATATGACTTGTATGCAAAGTTTGAGGTCAATCGGATTTGATTTGCTATATTTCGACATCGATTCTTCAAGAATACGTGGTATCACTTTTCGAAAATGAGCTCAAAATTCTGTTTTGATTGAAGCATTAGATCTGTATTGAAATTACGGAGCCATAGCAAAACGAATCGCCGAATTCGGACATCGTATGAGAGAGTTATGCCCATTTTCATGTCGGAAAAGATTTCCCGTCGCCGCAAGCGCCCAGGGTAGCGTGGGGCGCTAGCCCTGGCACTGGGAATTTTTGGGGTACTGGAAACTGCGCCACTGGCAGCGCCCCATGCTACCTGTGACGCTAAAAAACACCAGAGGCTCTATAAACGGGGTTTTTAGCCATTTTTGACATAAAAATATTCGGGGAGCTCGGTTTGGGCGATTTTGATGGGTAAACATTGGGGTAAGTATTCCTTATCCTATATTGGTTATATTTCATGACTCCATACTCATTTACATCATGAATCCGTGAATTTATGGAAGAAAACTAAGATTTTTGTAAAATCTTCCAAAAACGTAAAATGAAGATTTGAAGGTCAATCCGATATCGGAATTTGATAAAATTAGAATGGGTAAACTTGTAATTGAATGGGTTGTCTGATTTTGTGAGTTTCGTCAGATTCCGAGACGTGGGTCCCACAGGCAATTTTTGAGTTAAATTTCGGATTTTGTTGGAAAATTTATATTTTCATATGGAATTAATTCCTACGATTCGTGTTGAGTATATTGAATTATTTGTGACCAGATTATAAGCTTTCAGACACGAATTCGCGAGGCAAAGGTTTATTGGAATTTTGAAATTGGTTGTGAAATGAGGTAAGTATCTTGCCTAACCTTGAGTGGGGGAATTACCCCTTAGGCATTTAGTGTTATGTGGAAATTGTGTAATTGAAGACTATGTACGCGAGGTGAGGAGTACGTACTCGGTTTATATGTGAAAATTATATCGGTTGAAATTCGTAGACGCCATTATGTATTAAATTGGAAATTGTTGAAACTTGGTAAATCCTTGATTTGTTATGCCTCACTCCTTGTTTGTCGAATTTGTATTTTATATGATAATTTGGTGTTATTGTCACTTAGATTTTTATGTGAATTCCGTGTGTTGTTAATTTGATATTTCTTGGAAATAATCACATTATGGATTTTCATCTGCAAATAATTAATTAAATATGTTTAAATTGAGGCGTTTATATATTTATCAAAAAGTTGGATTAAAGAAGGCGTTGTCATGCGATGAGTTAATTTTCCATCATTGTGGTTGTTTTTGAGATTTTATATACGTTGTGTGGAGCCTTGGGCTATTGTTGAGAAATTTATTGATTCTACTACATATTTGGAATTTGGTTGTGGTCAGTGGCAAATTGTGATATGAATTGTTGTATTGTGTTGTGGTTTAAACACTCTCCTTGATGTTATTTATGCTTCCTACCTTGCTTGTCAATGATATTAATGTGCTTGGTAAGGAAGAGTGTAAATCACGAAGGGTGATGCAGTGCTATTTGAGAGTGTAAAGCACGAAGGGTGATGTCGTGCCATTTGAGAGTGTAAAGCACGAAGGGTGATGTCGTGCCATTTGAGAGTGTAAAGCACGATGGGTGATGCCATTCCATTTGAGAGTGTAAAGCACGAAGGGTGGTGCCGTGCCATTGAGAGTGTAAAAGCACGAAGGGTGATGCCGTGCCATTTCATTTATATGATTAGGTGAGGATGAGAGTAAAAGCACGAAGGGTGATGCCGTGCCATTTCATTTATATGATTAGGTGAGGATGAGAGTAAAAGCACGAAGGGTGATGCCGTGCCATTTCATTTATATGATTAGGTGAGGATGAGAGTAAAAGCACGAAGGGTGATGCCGTGCCATTTCATTTATATGATTAGGTGAGGATGAGAGTAAAAGCACGAAGGGTGATGCCGTGCCATTTCATTTATATGATTAGGTGAGGATGAGAGTAAAAGCACGAAGGGTGATGCCGTGCCATTATTTTTATATTATTATATGTTCATGGCACGAAGGGTGTTTCCGTGTAGGAGAGGATAAAAGACATACATTATATTGTGATATCTTTTCGTTCTGTATTTATTCAGGTCTTTATCTTGAGATGTTATTGTGCACCTAGATTTTCTATGTGACTTGTAGTCGTCGTTACTTATTGTGTGCCTCACACTTTATTTCTTTTATTGTTATTGACTTTTCTCCCACCTAGTTGGTATTGTTATATGTATGCACAGTGAGAAAGAGATAAATGCGCGAAGGGTATTGCCGTGCCAATTGATTTGATCTATGTTGAAATTGGGAGCCTATGGTTATTGCCAGGCAGATTATGAAATTAAATGTGGGCACGAAGTGCCGTGAGTAAATAATTATAATATAGGCACATAAACTATCCGTGTAGTTTTAATATGAAATATGGGCACGAGGTGCCGTGAGTAAATAATGATGATATTGACACGTGAACTGTCCGTGCAGTTGTGATATGAAATGTGGGAACGAGGTGCCGTGAGTAAATAATGATGATATTGACACGTGAATTGTCCGTGTAGTTGTGGTATGAAATGTGGACACGAGGTGCCGTGGTTAAATGAATGATGATATTTGGCACGTGAGTTGTTCGTGCGGTTGTGATAGAGAAATTGGCACGAGGTGCCGTGGAAATATGAAAGTGGGCTGAGACCCGTATTTTATGATTTTGCAATGCTGTGTCACAGGGTGACTCTTATTCGAAAGAGATTTAGTTAAAAGAATTTTATGTGAAAATATTTATTTGAAGGAATTATATTTGAAAGAGAATGAAAGAGATTTATTTGAAAGTATTATATCCTGCAGATTGCTATTTGAAAAATATATAGGCGAAAGATGTATATTGGAAGGACTTGATTAATTGGTTGTACTTGTATTTATTTATTTGTTGCGCAATATTTAAGGTGTTCTTGTTGTCCTGTTGTGCATATCACTAGTTGATTTATTGTCACGACCCAAAATCTCACCTGTCGTGATGGCGCCTATCGCAATACTAGGAAAGCCGAATATCTCAATAAACCACCATATCTTTTATGTTTAAAAATAAAGTGATTAAATTCAGCGGAAGCAAATCTCACAATTTAAAATCTAACATTCCATAAACCCGGTGTCACCGAGTACATTAGCATCTAAATGAATACAAAGTCTGACTGAAAAACATCACTGTATGAAGTATAGAACACTACAATAACTAAATAGGAAGGGAATCAAGTATGCGGTCATCAAGCAGCTACCTTGATACTTTCCAACATAAATAACTCAGATTTCTAGCAGTCGTCGTATCCGGGAGCACCTGGATCTGCACACGAGGTGCAGAGTATAGTATGAGTACAACTAACTCAATAAGTAACAAGACTAACCTCTAGGCTGAAAGAAATGATGAGTTCCGCAGCTACAGTCCAGTAAAAATAATGGTACAGAAATGTAGGCATGATTTCAAGTTCAATAGTAACTCAGTACAAGTGAAATAGATCAATACTGCATGATATGAGACATATAACATCTCAATAAAAAGACCTCAAGTAAATACTGGTCACAAATTATCCGGTCACTTGGTACTGTTTATGGCCAATCCTGCCCAGGGGTGTTCCAACCCGTATATATATACACATCGACTAACAATCCGTTACCCAGTACCGTATAAGGGCAATCCAGCCCTGGGATAATTTATCCCTAAATATAAATGATACTGACAAGATCCATGGCCACATAACTCATTACAATACAAATAAGTAAGGCAAGTCCATACCCTGAAAAAATGCATCCTAAATATATATATAAGCAGTAAGAAGGCAAGTCCATGCCCTGGGAAGTCCATACCGAATATCGATGATCATCTACGCTCACTAGGGGTGTGTACAAACTCTGAAGGGGCCCCTTCATCCCAAGCGTAATACAAAGTCAATATGCCTACTGCAGGCGCGCAGTCCCGATCCGTATAATAACAAAGCCTATAAGGCCTGCTGCAGGCGGGCAGCCCTGATCCATAAAATAGTAAAGCCAATAAGGCCTGCTGCAGGCGGGCAGCCCC
>AWOL01S0037998.1:2641-17984 GCA_000715115.1 Nicotiana otophora | reverse complement strand
GTACTGTTTTAGTTTGCAGTAGAGATGCTTCAGTTCTATTTGATCTGGGATCTACTTACTCCTGTGTGTCATCTTATTTTGCTTCCTATTTTGTTGTGCCCCGTGATTCTTTGAGTGCTCCTGTGTATGTGTCCACACCTGTAGGAGATGCTATTATTGTAGATCGTGTTTATCGTTCGTGGGTGGTCACCATTGGGAGTCTTGAGACTCGTGTAGATCTTCTACTTCTCGACATGGTTGATTTTGATGTCATACTGGGTATGGATTGGTTGTAACCTTATCATGCTATATTAGATTGTCATGCCAGGACATTGACCTTAGCCTTGCAGCGGTTTCCTCGATTAGAGTGGAGAGGCAATCTTGGCCATTCTGCCAGCAGGGTGATCTCTTATGCGAAGGCTCGGCATATGGTCGAGAAGGGGTGTTTAGCTTATTTGGCTTATGTCCGCGATTCTAGTGCGGAGGTTCCTTCCATAGATTCGGTGCCGGCTATTCGTGAGTTTCCAGAGGTGTTTCCTGCAGACCTGTCGTGGATGCCACCCGACAGGGATATTGATTTTTGCATTGATTTGGCTCACGGCACTAAGCCTATTTCCATTCTGCCATATCGCATAGCCCCGCCAGAGTTGAAAGAATTGAAGGAGCAGTTGCAAGATTTGCTTGATAAGGGCTTTATTAGACCTAGTGTCTCGCCCTGGGTGCACCTGTGTTATTTGTGAAGAAGAAAGATGGATCAATGAGGATGTGTATAGATTATCGACAATTGAACAAAGTTACCATCAAGAACAAATATCCATTGCCAAGGATTGATGATTTATTTGATAAGCTTCAGGGTGCCAAGGTGCTTTCAAAGATTGATTTGAGATCTGGCTACCATCAGCTAAGGATTAGGGCATCCGATGTTCCTAAGATAGCTTTTCGGACTCGGTATGGGCATTATGAGTTTCTAGTGATGTCATTTGGGCTGACAAATTCCCCAACAGCATTCATGGATTTGATGAACCGGGTGTTCAAACCCTACTTGGATTCCTTTGTGGTTGTGTTTATTGATGATATCTTGATCTACTCCCACCGTCGAGAGGAGCATGAGCAGCACCTTCGGATCGTTCTTCAGACTCTGAACGACAGCCAATTATATGCTAAGTTCTCAAAATGCGAGTTTTGATTGAGTTATGTTGCTTTCTTGGGTCACGTTGTGTCAGTAGAGGGTGTTCGGGTAGATCCTAAGAAGATTGAGGAAGTTCATAACTAGCCTAGACCCACATCAGCTACAGAGATCCGTAGTTTCCTAGGTTTGGCGGGTTATTACCTTCGATTTGTGGAGGGGTTTTCATCCATAGCAGCCCCGTTGACCAGATTGACCTAGAAGGGTGCCTCGTTCAGGCGGTCAGACGAGCGTGAAGCGAGCTTTCAGAAGCTCAAGACTGCTTTGACTACGGCACCGATATTGGTGTTACCCACAGGTTCAGGATCTTATACAGTATACTGTGATGCATCTCTTATTGGTATGGGAGCGGTATTGATTCAGGGTGGCAAGGTTATTGTATATGCTTCACGGCAGCTGAAGGTTCACAAGAAGAATTACCATGTCCATGATCTAGAACTGGCAGCCATTGTTCACGGGCTGAAGATTTGGAGGAACTATCTTTACGGCTTGTCGTGTGAGGTATTCACTGATCATCGGATCTTTCAATATTTGTTCAAGCAGAAGGAACTCAATTTGAGGCAGAGGAGGTGGCTAGAGCTATTGAAAGACTATGATATCACCATATTGTATCATCCCGGGAAGGCCAACGTGATGGCCGATGCTTTGAGTAGGAAGTCAGTCAGTATGGGTAGCCTTGCATATAATCCAGTTGGGGAGAGACCACTTGCATTGGATGTTCAGGCCTTGGGCAACCAGTTCGTGAGGTTAGATGTTTTTGAGCCCAGTCATGTTCTAGCTTGTACAGTTGCTCGGTCTTTTTTGTTTGAGCGCATCAGAGATCGGTAGGATGACGATCCTCATTTACTTGTCCTTAGAGACACAGTGCGGCACTGGGGTGCCAAGCAGGTTACTGTTGGAGATGACGGAGTTTTGAGGATGCCCTATGTGCCTAATGTGGATGGACTTCATGAGTTGATCCTTGAGAAGTTCCACAGTTCCCGGTATTCTATTCATCCGGGCACCGCCTAAATTGCCAGCAGGTAAAGTGTGAGCATCAGAGACCTGGTGGTTTACTTCAGAGGTTAGATATTCCTGAGTGGAAGTGGGAGCGTATCACTATGGATTTTGTTGTTGGACTCCCATGGACTCAGAGGAAGTTTGATGCAGTTTGGGTTATTATGGACATGCTGACTAAGTCAGCGTATTTCATTCCTGCGACAGTTACCTATTCCTCGGAGCGGTTAGCAGAGATTTATATTCAGGAGATCATCCGTCTTCACGGTGTGCTTGTGTTTATCATTTCTGATCGAGGTACGCAGTTTACCTTGCACTTTTGGAGAGCAGTCCAGTGTGAGTTGGGTACGCGGGTTGAGTTGAGCACAGCATCTCATCCTAAGACAGACAGGCAGTCCGAGCGTACTATTCAGATCTTGGAGGATATGCTCTGCACTTGTGTTATAGACTTCGAAGGATCGTGGGATCAGTTCTTTCCCCTTGCAGAGTTTGCCTACAAGAACGGCTACCAGTCGAGCATTCAAATGGCTCCCTATGAGGCATTATATGGTAGGCGGTGCCAATCGCCAGTTAGGTGGTTCGAGCCAGGAGAGGCTCGGTTGATGGGCACAAACTTAGTACAAGATGCCTTGGATAAGGTCAAGGTTATTCAGGATCAACTTCACACAGCTCAGTCCAGACATAAGAGTTATGCCGACCATAGAGTTCGCGATGTTGCATTCATAGTCGGAGAGAGAGTGTTACTTCGGGTATTACCGATGAAGGGTGTAATGAGTTTCAGAAAGAAGGGAAAGTTGAGCCCTGGGTATATCGGACCTTTTGAGATTCTGGAGAGAGAGGGAGAAGTGGTTTACAGGTTTGCGTTGCCACCTAGTTTATCAGTTGTTCATCTAGTATTGCATGTGTCCATGCTTCGAAAGTATCACGGCGATCTGTCCCATGTCTTAGATTTCAGCTCTGTCCAGTTGGAGAAGGATTTGACTTACGAGGAGGAGCCGGTGGCAATTCTAGCCCGGCAAGTTCGCCAGTTGAGATCAAAGAGCTACCCTTCAGTTCGAGTGCAGTGGAGAGGTCAGCGTATTGAGGCAGCTACTTGGGAGTCCGAGTCTGATATGCGGAGTAGATATCCCCACCTTTTCACCAGCCCAGGTACTTTTCTATGTCCGTTCGAGGACGAACAGTTGTTTTAGAGGTGGAGAATGTGATGCCCCAAAAGGTCATCTTATGTTTTAGAACTCAAATATGCATTCTTAAGCCTCAAAAATCTCATTTTTACCCTCATCGATTTGCATGCGCAGTCCGGGCAGGTTTCCGAAAAGCTTTTATGTTGAAAAACTAATAAAAATAAGAATTTTTGCTTTAAAAGTTAATTTTAGTTGACTTCGGTCAACATTTTTAGTAAAAGGGCCTGGATCCGTTTGTTGACGGTCCCGGTGGGTCCGTATCGAATTATGGGACCTGAGCGTATGCCCGGAATCGAATTCGGAGGTCCCTAGCTCAAATTATGAATTTTTGATGAAAATAAAAAATCTAAAAATTAATTATTTTTAAGAATTGTTTGATGTTGGGCATTGTTAGTACCGGGTCCGTATTTTAGTTTCGGAGCCCGGTACATGTTCATTATGATATTTAAGACCTGTCTAAGAAATGTGGTGAGAAACGGAGTTGATTTGACGTAATTCAGACCTTCTGTTGAGAAAATAGTAATTTTTAAGTGTTCTTGAGGATCTCATTTGATTTGGTGCTAAATTCATAGTTCTAGGTGTTATTCTGGCGATTGGATCATGCGAGCAAGTTCGTATGATGTTTTTAGACGTGTGTGTATGTTTGGTTTGGAGCCCCGAGGGCTCGGGTGGGTTTCGGATAGGCCACGAGATGTTTTGGACTTTGGAAATCTGGTTTTTCTGCAGAGTCTGTGTTCTGGCATGTCCTTCTTCGCGTTCGCGAAGGTACTCTCACAGACACGAAGAGTAAAATGGGCAGCTGAAGTTTTCTTCTTCGCGAACGAGAAGTGATGGGGGACTTACCCTTCACGAACGCGACTGCCTCAATGCGAACGCGAAGCCTGTGGGGACCTGGGGGGTGGTTGGTCGTTGCTTCATCGCGAACGCGAAGGCCGGGGGGGAGTGATCATCGCGAACGCGAGCTGGGCCTCGCGAATGCGAAGGCTTGGCAGCCAGTACCCTTCACAAACGCAACAGTGCTCTTGCGAACGCGATGAACACTATCGCCCAACACTTAACAGAATCAAAAAATGAGATTTTAGCCAAAAACTCATTTTTCTCAAATACTAAACGGTGAGAGGCGATTTTTCAAGAGTCATTTCTACCCCCAAATTGTTTGTAAGTGATTCTAAACTATTTTCTTTCAATTACCCATTACATTTCTTGAATCTTCAACCAAACATCTAGAGTTTCATGGTAGAATTAGGGGTCAGGGTAGAAATTATTAATTTCGGGAATTTAGGGATTTAGACCTCAATTTGGGGTCGGATTCCAAAACCAATTGTATATTCGGGCTCGGGGATGAATGGGTAAAAGGATTCTGGTCCGAACCTCGGATTTCGACCAAGCGGGCCCGGGGTCGATTTTTTGACTTTTTGGAGGAACATTTGTGAAATTTAAATTATGAAATATAATTAATTCGTTTAGCAATATTTGATATTATTGAGTCATTTTTGAATAGATACGAGTGGTTTGGAGGTGAATTCCAAAGGAAAAGATGTGACTGAGAATTAAGTGGCCTTCGGAGCGAGGTAAGTGTTGTGTCTAACTTTGGCTTGAGGGAATAGGTATTGTGTGAGTATTTGCTACGTGTGTTTTTGTTGAATACGACGTATAGTTGAGGTGACGAGCATCTATATGTGGTGGTCGAGTCATAGTATGCGAGTGAAATTCCATTTCTTGCAAATTGTAGTCTTAAATCTTGTTATCCTTGCTTATTGTTGTTGTTGAAATGTTGGGAGACTTGTATCTGGTTCCACCAAGGTCGATAAGATTGTGAATATTGGTTCGAGGTCGAGATGTTAAATTGTGAACGTAATCATTGATGAAATATTGATTTCTTGTGAAACTTCTCTCTATTTGTTGTTATTGATTCTGTGAATTGTGAGGAAGAGTGTAAACCACGAAAGGTGATGCCGTGCTAAATTTAATTGTTGTTTTAATTGCTCAATTCGTTTAAGGGATTTTCTGTTTAATTATGTCTTTTCATTATTCTCACTCTTTATGTTGTATTTCCCCATTGTATGTTCCCTTCCCATTATTTCTGCGTTATTGCTTTATTTACTGTTGTTGCCACTAGCATTATTATACTGTTCAGGTTATATGTGGGTGTCTTGTCCTAGCCTCATCACTACTTCGCCAAGGATAGGCTCGACACTTACCAGTACATGGGGTCGGTTGTGTTGATGCTGTACTCTGCACTTTCTGTGCAGATTTTGATACATGTTCAGGTTGATCGAGATTTGCTACTGGTCCACTGTCCGGAGACTCAAGGTAGATCTGTCGGCGTTCACAGACCTTTAAATCCCCGTCTATCTTTTATGTCCTACTGTTTTCTTTCATTTAGACAGTTGTATTTCTTTCAAACTATTACTTGTCGTAATTTCTAGAATGCTAGATGGTGACTCCAGATGAGGGTGGTAGTAGTTAATACAATTTTATGATATTCCGCACTTATTATATTCCATCTTAGTTAATTATTTTTAATTACTGAATGGAAATAAGAAATTATTTCATGATTTTCTAACGTTGGCTTGCCTAGCAAGTGAAATGTTAGGCGCCATCGCGGTCCCGTCGGTGGAAATGTTCGAGTCGTGATAGTTTCCTCACGTAGTTATTCACATGATTCAGCAGTTTATTGACAAACTATATGTATGTGTATATATATAAATATATGTATATATGTATATATGTCTTTTGGGCATGTTTCCTCACGTATGTTATTCACATGATTCAGCAGTTTATTGACAAATGGTATGCATGACCTACCCCTATTTCATGTTTATATCTTAGACGTATGCTTAGGGGTGTTCGACAGGTAGGACTCAGACACTCATCATGGCCCATCGATTTGGGTCGTGACATTCAAAGTTTCAGCCTTTTTATTTCTATTATCTCACAGATAGTGACGCACTACTGGATCAACCAACCAGACACTCGTTCCCCCTACTATAGCCATGAGAGGTCAGGGTCGGGTAGAGGCCGAGTAGGGGCACATGTCGTAGCTAGAGAACTTGTCAGAGCAGCAATTGAGGAGACACCAGTAGCTCTGGTTAGGGGGCAGGCACCTGAGACGCCTGTTACTACCCCTAGATTTCAGGAGACCCTATCACATTTCTAAGCATGTTCGACACTTTGGCTCATATGGGATTGAACCCAGTTGCATCAGCTACATCTTAGGCTAGGGGAGGAGCTTAGACTCTCGCGGCTCGTACTCCAGAGCAGCAGGCTCATGTTGGTCATACTCCAGGTGTGGTGCTAGTACATCCCATTATCTCAATTCAACCTAAGGTCAGTCCAGAGGCATCAGAGGAGGAGCAGAAGAGGCTTGAGAGGTTCAAGAAGAATGATCCTTTTACATTCAGTGGCGCAATAACTAAGGATGCGTAGGGCTTTCTATACAAGTGCTACTGTATTCTTTGCCTCATGGGAATTGTGGAGGTGAGCGGAGTCGACTTTATTATATTTGAGTTATCTGGGCAACATATAGATAGTGGATGACTTACAAAGAGGGTAGGCCAGCTGATGTAGCGCCACTCACTTGGGCTTAGGTTTTAGATATGTTTCTGAGAGAGTGTGTTCCCCAGACCCTCAAGGATGCATGGCACGCAGAGTTCGAGGAGTGCGTCGGTGGACTATGACAATATCGGAGTATACCATTAGGTTTGGTGAGTTGTCCTGTCATGCACCTGCGTTTGTTTCCACAGTCAAAGAGCGAGTCTGCAGATTTATCGAGTGGCTCAGTTATTGTCTTAGATTCAGCATGACTCGGGAGTTGGAGACTAACACTCCGTTTCAGCAGGTTGTAGAGATCGCAAGGAGTTAGAGCATACTCGGAGTCAGGAAAGGGAGGATAATGAGGTTAAGAGGCCTCGAGGTCCTGGGGGATTTAGTTGGATCTACTCTTCAGTTTTGACCCATCACGGCGGAGGCTATGTCAGTCGGCCAGTCCAGTCCGCACTTAAGACTACTCGTGGTGCTCCAGCTAGTCAGCGACCTCAGGGTACTCATCTGGAACAGTCATCTTTTAGTGCACCTCCTGCACGGGGTTCCTATAGCGGTTACTCCAGTCATCCAGTACAAACTCAGTACCACCAGTGATGAATATAAAATATTCATATATTATATACTTAAAAATATACGATTTCAAATAAAGTATTTATATAATATTTCGATTCTTTATATGTTCTAACAATGTTTTGCAGGAGATAAGAATACTACTAATATATCAAGAAAATGGAAGAAACGAGAAGGCTATAACAGATTCAATTCACAACGCAAGAAGGTTACGGCGCATCTTTTATCAAAATGCATCTTCCTCGTGACACATTCTCCTCACTATGTATCTTCTTCAGTTAAGAACACAATATTTCAAGAAGAAATACACTTATATAAGTAGAAGACAACTCTCTGTGTAGTAGGCATTGAGGAAAAAGGAACAAAAGAGCCACTTTATTTTCTAAAGCTTTGGTCTCTTAATCTTTCTTGTTCTTCTTTCTTTACTTCTTGTAATTTTTAGATTTTTTGGTAGTGTTGGCAATATAGGCCATAATTTAGAAGTCCTTTCTTTTTCAAATATTCGATAATGGAGTAGTGTCTTTTTGTTGGAATAGTTGATAAAGATCTATATATATTTATAATAGTTTTCTCAATCTTATTACATACGTGACCTGAGATTCTCTAGCTCCACTTTTATATTGTGCTGAGATGTTAGATTTTAATTAGTCACATCTATCTATTTATTTCTAAAGTTACTTTTATTGATTTTGTAATTGTCACGAAGCAAAATTGATACATATTGACTAGTGTGAATCAATAGATAGAGGGTAAGTTTTAGTAATCTAGCATTCCAAATCTTGATTTTTGCTTACTTCAATTTTAATTCTCACGAAGGAATTGTTATAAGCAATATCATTGATTTCTTCGTAAAGATAATCTCAAGAGGTCTTTACTACTTCTTGGCACAATTTAGGCAAGACATATATTTCAGTCTTATCGTCACTAGTCGTAAGTCAGTTAATAATATAACCTCAAGGAATATTCTTAATTGTTTATTTTCTAGTGAACAAAGCATAATTGTATTAACAATAAGTAATTATCCATTAGTGAAATATATGTAGAAATTGAGATTTTATTATAAAAATATCGTCAAGTGAATTCAATGATTCCCAACACTTTTTAAATATAAATTTTCCAGAAGTTGTTTTTGTCTATATAATTTACAAATTCAAAATCCTACTCTCTTTCCATCAATTTGGTTTTCTCAAATAGTAGCTAAAATATTACAATTTTGTAGCGTATATTTTCCAAATTTCTGTGGGACGATATCTTAAACTATACTAGAATTTGACAAAGAACGAGTGAATATTTTCTATGCATTAAGAGCTCGTCAAATTTTTAGCGTCGTTGTCGGGGATTGGCATACATCTACGTCAAATTAAATATTTTATTGGTAATTTGAGAATTTATTATTATATGTATTGTTATCTTTATTTTTGTTAGTATTATCATCACCTACTAAATAATACCATAACTATTACTATTATATCCATTCTAACGTCTTATATCTTAGTAATGTAAAAGTTGTTTTCTCTCTTTCTTTCTCATTGTTGTAACTATTACCTACTATTTTTATCATTAAAAGGTGAGTAGCTATAATTAACGTGTATATCTATAACTCTTATACTATTGTCAGCAACTTCACGTCATAGTACTGTCATCACTGTACCATACTACTTGTACCTACTATCTTTTCCCTTTACTATTGATATTTATTATCACTAAGTGTACTAATCACTACTACTACTACTTTTCTTTTACTATTTTCTTTTAGTGCTACTATTATTTTAGGAATTAAGTTTAATTGTCTTTAAAAAAAAAGAGCTTTAATTTTCTTTACTTTAAAGTTTTTTCATTTAGTTTTTGACCCGCTCTTCTATAAAAGAGTTGGCGCGTTATGATCCCGAAATTGAAAGATCTCTTCAATTGTGCAATAAAGAACAAACATCAACTTCTCAGAGCGTAGCTTGTGAAGGAATGGAAAACCATGGAGTAGAAGATATCAATCCACCTGAAGTACCACCACTAGTCCATTTATAAGATCAGTTTGATGAAGTGGTGCCAAGACCAGCAACCAGAATCCTAAGGGATTATGATAGGCCTGACCGCTTAAACTGTGAATCTAGTATCAGAAAACCCCCAGCAGCATCCAACAACTTTGAAATCAGGACCGGCCTAATTCAAGCAATTCGGCAATCTTATATCTTTACAGGAGATTTAAGTGAAGATCCACACAGTAATTTAATTGATTTTCTGGAACTTGTTGAAACTACTAAGTATAATGGAGTTCCTCCTGAAGCAATCAAGTTAAGTATATTTTTGTTTTCTTTAAAAGGAGATGCCAAGACGTAGTTGTGAAGTTTACCTCAAGGGTCAATTATCACATGGGACCAGATGACTCGAAAGTTTTTGAATAAATATTTTTCTCGTGCTAAAACAACAAAGTTAAGGCAAGACATATCTAATTTCTTACAGACTGATACTGAGTCAGTTTATCAAGCTTGGAAAAGCTTAAAAGCAATGTTAAGAAAATGCCCGCGCCATGATATTCCTGAAGACATGCAATTGTATATTTTTTATCACGGGTTAAAACCCTCTCCTAGAAATGTGACTGATGCTGCTGCAGGAGGTTCTGTGATGGGAAAAATAACAGAAGAAACATTGTAGTTATTGAATGAAATTTCTAAAAATACCATTCAGTGGCCATCTAAGCGTGTAATCATCAAAAAGTTCGCTACAGTAAATCAAGTTGATGCTAAAAATACACTAACACAATAGATTATTTCTTTGGCACAAAAATTTGAATCTTTTCAGGTGAATACAAAACAACCAAGCCAGTTTGAGGCTTGTGATATGTATGGAGGAAACCATCTGAATCATGAATGCCAAGCAATCAATCAAAATGATGAATAAGTCAATGCAATCAGTTACAAGCAGTACCCCTTTGAAAGTCCAATAGCACATAAACATCCAGAATTTAAATGGAGCAATCCAAATGGTGTTGAGAACTCTCAGAGCTTCCAGAAGCCACAAGTACAAGGTCCACCTGGTTACCAAAATAAAAACTGTGGGCAACCAAATTTCAGACCTTATCAGCAAGCAGCTCCATATCAGCAAAGGCCTCAGCAAGCACATCCAGGTCTTGATGACCTTTTGTAAAAATACATTAAGGTCATTGAAGAAAACATGTAAAGCCAAAATTCAGCCCTTAAAAATTTTGAAATCCAGCTGAGCCAATTGGAAACTCTTGTGTCAGAAAAATTCAAGGCCCCTTACCGAACATTAGGGAGAAAAACCCAAAGGAACACCTTAATTCCATCACCTTACGATCAGGTAAGGAGCTTGATGAACCCAATACTGTCAAAGAAAAAAATAACCGATCAGAACAACAGGGAAACAAGGGTAAGAATGTTGAAACACCCTTTGAACAATTAGAAGATAAAGAATTCAAGAAAAAAGATGAGAAGAATATTGAAAAAATGACTCTTCTCCCTGTGACAATTCCTTTTCCATAAAAAATAAAAAGAGAAAAGCTTGATAGTTAATTTGCAAAGTGTTTAGAGATTTTAAAATAGATTCACATTAATATTCTTTTTACCGATGCTTTATTGCAAATGCCTTCTTACGCCAAATTCCTAAAAGAAATTTTGTCAAGCAAAATGAAATTGGAAGAAGTTTTTGTGGTAATGCTAACGGAAAATTGTAGTGCTATACTTCAAAATAAGCTACCGCAAAACTGGGTGACCCAGGCAGTTTTACAATTCCATGCACTTTGGGAAGAGTGTATTTTGAAAAAGCACTCTGCGATTCTGGAGCTTCAATAAACTTGATGCTATTTTCTATTTTTAAAAAATTAAATCTTGGTGAGTTAAAAGATATAAGTGTCTCTCTTCAGTTTGCAGATCATAGTACTAAGAAACCTAAGGGAATAATTGAAAATGTACTTGTGAGAGTAGATAAATTTAATTTTTCGGTAGATTTCATAGGCTTGAAATAAAGGAGTACCTGATGAACCAATTATTTTGGGTAGACCATTTATTGCTACAGGTAGAACAATTATAGATGTCCATCAAGGACAACTAAATCTAAGAGTTGATGAAGAAAGGGTCATTTTTGACATGCAAAAGATACTAAGATTTTCAAGAGATAAATCATCATCTTCATGCTTTTCAATTGACATGATTAATTATCTTACTGATGAATTTAGAGATATTTAATTAACTCCAGACTCAATGAAAAGATGCTTGACCAAATCAGGCACCATACAAGATGATGATCCCACCATCAGAAGAGAAGCTGAAATATTGGAAAAAGATTCTGAGAATCAGGAGATGCAACCAGAAGAAATTCAACCAAAAATCGAAGTCACAATTCTCTCATCTCATTTAAAATATTCTTATCTTGAGAAAGAACAATGTCCGGTGATTATTTCATCTTCTTTGACTGAAAAACAAGAAGAAAGATTAATTGAAGTCTTGAACACACAAAAGGAGCCTTAGGGTGGACTATAGCAGATATCAAAGGGATTAATCCAGTTGTTTGTACTCACAGAATCCTCATGGAGGATAGCTACAAACTAATAGTCCAACCCCAAAGGATATTGAATCCAGCAATGCAAGAAGTGGCAAAAAAGGAGATTGTAAAACTTCTGGTGGCAGGTATCATTTATCCTATTTCAGACAGTCCTTGGGTAAGTCCTGTTCAGGTAATGCCAAAGAAAGGAGGTATGACAATTATTAAAAATAAAAATAATGAACTCATACCTACCAGGACTGTCACAGGATGGAGAGTCTGTATTGATTACAGACGTCTCAATTATGCTACTAGAAAAGATCATTTTCCTTTGTCATTTATTGATCAAATGTTGGAAAGAACTGCAGGATATGGGTTTTATTGTTTTTTTATGGCTATTCAGGGTATTGCAATAGAAGATCAAGGTAAAACAACCTTCACATGTCCACATAGAACATATGCTTATAGGAGAATGCCATCTAGTTTGTGCAATGCCCATGCTACATTTCAGCGTTGCATGTCAGCAATTTTCTCTGACATGATCGAGAAATGTTTCGAGATTTTTATGGACGATTTTACACTTTTGGGAAAAATATTTGAGTATAGTCTTTATCACTTGACTTTAGTTCTTAAGAGATGTGAAGAGACAAACTTGATTCTTAATTGGGAAAAAAGTCAGTTTATGTTTACTGAGGGAATTATTTTAGGACATAAAATTACTGCTAAAGAGATAGAAGTTGATAAGGCTAAAATTGATCTTATAGTAGGATTACCCCCTCTCACAACTGTTAAAGGCATTAGAAGTTTTCTAGGTCATGCAGGTTTTTACAGATGGTTCGTAAAAGATTTTTCAAAACCGCTGACTAACCTCTTGATGAAAGATACTAAGTTTAATTTTTGAGGTGCCTAGATGCATTTGATACCTTTAAGAAAAGGTTATCAACTGTCCCTGTAGTTGTGTCCCCTAATTGGAATCAACCTTTTGAGGTTATGTGTGATGCTAATGATATAGCAGTAGGAGCTGTTTTAGGCCAGAAAAAAGATAAGATTTTTCATCCTATTTACTATACTAGTAGAACAGTGAATGAGGCTCAACGTAATTATGTCACAACAGAGAAAGAGTTACTAGCAGTAGTATTTACATTTGATAAATTTCGTCCATATTTGATAGGAACTAAGGTCACAGTTTTCAATGATCATTCAACTTTGAAATACCACTTAGCAAAAAAGGATGCTAGACCTAGATTGTTGAGATAGATTTTACTTCTGCAACAATTTGATCTTGAGATAAAAGGTAAAAAGGGGACAGAGAATCAGATAGCTGACCATTTGTCTAGATTAGAAAATCCACCCCCCCCTCCCCCTAGAGTAAGATAAAGGAAGAATTTCTTGATAAACATATTTTTTCAATCGACTCAGTAGTAACTCAACCACCATAGTTTCTAGATATTGCAAACTACTTGATTGGAAAGTGGACATCCCAAGATCTCTCGTACCAACCAAGGAAAAAACTTATATCTGATGCAAAGTATTATCTGTGAAACGAACCTTACTTGTTTAAATTTTGTGCAGATAATATCATTAGAAGATGTGTACCTGAAGAAGAGATGATCAAAATTTTATGCCACTACCATGATGGAGCAATTGGAGGTCATTATGCAGCAAATCGAATATCTTTTAAGGTTTTGAAAGCTGGATTCTTTTGGACGACATTCTTTAAAGATGCCTGAACATACGTTGCACAAAGTGATAAGTATCAGAGAACGGGTAATATCACTAAAAGAGATAAAATGCCATTGCAATCGATACATGTATGTGAAATATTCGATGTTTGGGGAATAGATTTCATGGGGTCTTTTCCTTTTTCTCACTCTTTTGAATATATTCTTGTGGCAGTGGATTATGTGTCAAGATGGGTTGAAGCAATCCCCACAAGAAAGAATGATGACGTATAGTGTGCAATTTTCTTAGAAAATATATTTTACTAGATTTGGCACACCGCGAGTCATCATTAGTGATCAAGGAACTCATTTCATGAATAGGAAATTCTCTACTTTACTATTAAAATATGGTGTGACTCACAAAACAGGAACACCATATCATGCTCAATGTCAAGGACAAGCTGAAGTTTCGAACTGCGAGTTAAAAAGAATTCTTGAGAAGACGATTAGAATTTCTAGGAAAGACTGGTCTTTAAAATTAGATGATGCATTATGGGCTTACAGAACAGCGTTCAAAATGCCAATTAGAATATCCCCATACAGACTTGTCTTTGGAAAAGCTTGTCATTTGCCGGTTAAATTAGAACACAAAGCTTTTTGGGCATTTAAAGCGCTAAACTTTGATTTGACCTCTGTTGGTAAAACTAGTTTTTTCAGGTTAATGAATTAGAAGAGCTGAGGTTGGAAGCCTATGAAAATGCCAAAATTATCAAAGAAAAAATAAAAATATAACATGACAATTTGATCTGACAAAATTCAAAATTGGAGATAAGGTACTTCTTTACAATAGCCGACTCAGGCTATTCCTTGAAAAATTAAAATCCAGATGGACAGGTCCTTACAAATGTTACAAATGTTACCTCATATGGTGCTATTGAGATTCAGCAGATCAGTGGTGGAGACAAGTTTAAAGTAAATGGTCACAGACTAAAATTATATGTTGGAGGCAATTTGAGAAACAACCATCAGTTACACTAATTGAATGAAGAATCGTGTAGAAAATAAGTCGAGCTAGCGACATTAAACTCATAACTACATTTTTCTACCCATAGCCATTGAGGGTGAAGAAATGGAGCCTTATATGTCCCGTATAAATTTGCATAATAAAATTACTTAACCAATTGATCTATTTAATATCCAGGTTATTATACAACCAGAACATTTTATGAAGGCCTCTACAAAAATAGAGTCACCTATACAGGAGTAATTCTATGGTGATCGATATGCCTAAGTGACTGGTTGGTTAACCGTTTAATTGTGCAAACTAATTTTTGGCTCAGGTAATTTTATTTTTGGTTTATATTTAAACCAAGACCAAATGACTGATAAGGTCTTAAATTTGTCAATCTATTATACATAGAATATGTGTGATCACAGTTTCTTTCAAACTTTCTTTTGTAATTGTAAATTTGAAAGTCAAAAAGAATTTTATTGTCTTTTTACGTGTAGAATAATTTTCTTTACCTCTATATGTCTTTAAATGATAAGTATAAATATTCTATCTTCAATCAAATAATTAAATATATATAATTATCTATTTTTTTACGTGTTACAATTTTAAACATATAAACAATTATTAGTATGAGTTCTCTGATAAATATACAAATAATAATATTTATATAATGTGTTGATACAAATATATAAAGATTATACTTAATATATATATA
>AWOL01S0037997.1:0-19419 GCA_000715115.1 Nicotiana otophora | reverse complement strand
ACCTGCATCCATTTAAAGATGCAGTGCCCCCGGCAAAAGGGATGTTAGTACCGTCGAATAGTACTAGTATGAAAATTAAAAACAAATTTAAGAATTTAGAAATACAAGATAATTATGATGAACCAATGCGGCAATAGAATAATATAGATAACTGTCTCAGCCATAGCAAGCTTATTAAAAGCTATCAACAACATTTATAGGATTTAAGATGAGATCCTATGTAACCATCTTCACACAAAGCAGCCCCGCCGCCTCACCCGATGTATGCAGGTGGAGGTGTACGTACAATACCACAACTCTAATCAAGCGGCCATGCCGCCTTACCCCAATGTATGCGGGTAGATATATAACCACAGTACTAAGAACTTACACAAAGCGGCTATGCCGCCTCACCCCAATGTATACGGGTGGTGGTGCCATAACAATACCAAAACTATACACAAAGCGGTCGTACCGCCTCACCCCAATGTAAGCGGGTGGAGGTGCAGTCCCACAATATCATAATTCCTACACAAAGCAGTCATGCTGCCTCACCCCAATATATATACGGGTGGAGGTGTATCACAATCACGATCTCTCTACCATAATCCCCACACAAAGCGGTCATGCCGCCTCATCCCAATGTATGCTGGTGGAGGTGTATCACAATCACAATCTCTACACAACTTGGCATAATACCTTTCACATAAATCACGACTAGAAATTATAACATGTAGATACGTTATCCATAGTTTGGGACACATCCTCAATTTATAATGCAATATGATAAGATCATTCGAAATACAAATTGAACATATATCTTCATCACGAAACTGATCGGAATACTCGATTTATAATCAACATCTTGGAACTCACAAGGATAATGAGAATTCCAACTCTTAAAGAAGAGTTTAGCCAACATACCTCACTTGAGCTTCCTTATACTCTAAATGTTCCAAAATTCTTAGCAACTTCAATTTATTTTAAAAATATAACAAATTAAACTAAAATTAGGAAGATGATCATGGTTCTAGCTTATTTGAGCATTTTATCAAACACCAGATGTGCATTAAGATTTCAATATCCTTTTATGGAGGATTCCATCATCCCACAACCCAACCTTTACCATTTTTAGCTCAACAATCTTTCTACACCCCTTGATAACACATGCATGTACAATAACCAACCCTCTTGCCCAGAAATTATCTTGCTTATTATTCATTTTTACACAAAATTTGAAATTGAGGGTTAGGGTGTAGAATCTTACCTCTAGGATGAAGACCTAGTGAGTTTCCCTTCTCAATCTTCCAAAACTTGGGCAAGAATTGAAGAACAATTATTAGAGAACACCTTCTCACTCTAGGGCACCCTCTCTCACTCTAAAATGTCAGATTATCTCTCAAAAATGGCCCAAAACATGTATTTAACGAAGTAGGGTCGGGTTTTAAAAACCCAAAAATGAAACTCCGGAACAGGTTCTGCGGTCGCATATGCGACTGCACAATGGTTATGCGGACCGCATATCGGTCGTATATTGGTGTCCAAAGTTGGTCAAAAATTTGTCTGTGTATGCGGTCACTATGCGGTTCGCATAACTATTATGCGATCGCATAATGCACCGCAAAACAGTTATGCGGTCGCATAATCGACCGCATAATTTTTCCGGACTGGCCCTTCTCCTGCTCACTTCTGCGGCCATTATGCAGCCCGTAGAGTGATTCTGCGGTCGCATAATGGACCGCAGGATTACATTTTTTTGCCAAAAAGTTTCCTTTTCATTCTCGTGCATTGTTCAACCCAAAAAGTCTGACACCATAAAATATTATTTTCTTTGCAAATTTTTACCAGGCTTTACACTTAAGTACTTTGAAATTTTCCAGGGTGTTACAGTCATGACGTCGTCCTTGTGACGTGAACGACGGAAGTGACTGCAACGTCCCGTCTATACAGTTTCCTAGGCATTAAATGCGCATCAGTCGATGGTCGGCTACTGCTAATATTGAACCATCATTGTGAAATTTATAAATAGCCCATCTCTCCAGGATTTTGAACTTTTACTTTCAGATTCTTAATCTCCAAAGCTTTTTATATCTTCTAACTTCTTCATCCGCAAATCCACAATTTTCACTGCTACCATCTTCTCAAAACACCAAATATCATCATCTTCATCTATTTTTAACTTCAAATCCATACAAAAATGGCAAAAACATCAAAGGCTATTCCTCAAAAGGATAACGCTTCTTCGTCGCGGCCGGCCATCGACAAAGCATCAGTGGAACCACAACCTGAAGAGTGTGTTCCCGGGGGGTGTGTTATCACTTCTCACTTCAAAACCGATAAAGCCTCATCGATTCTTGGTCGATGCAAGCCAGTGTCGAGGTACATATGCTCGATACCTGAAGGGTACCTTAAGCAGGTAAGGAAAGACTGCAACTGGAAAGGCAAAGAAGTGGTGATCCCGACCCCGGAAGAAGACATTACCACTTATGTGGAAGGGTTTTTAAGTGTTAACATTTACCCTTTCACGCTGGGCCCCCTCGACCCCGTCGTCGTTGATTTTTGTCGTCAGTACCAAATAACCCTAGGCCAAATCCATCCTTCTTTTTGGAGAATTGTTATTCTGCTCCGATTCTACATTAGCAAAGTCGAGGGGATGCCTTTCACCCTCGACTACCTCATCAGGTTATACAGCCGCCGCCTCTATTGAGGCGGGTTAATAAAACTCCAACGCCGGGCTACGAAAGTGTTATTCTCAAGCATATACGAGGACAAGGACCGAGGCTGGATGAGCCGGTTCGTTCGAGTGAGTACTTCTGACCAAATCCCGGCCGAGAAGATGCCATTTCCTGAGAAATGGAATATGCCTTCTTCTTTACAAATAGAACCGGTGCACCCCAAGATGACACTCTAGGCCGAATAAACCCTTATCAAGGGGTTCCTGAAGTTGTTCCTTCAACTCCTTCAATTTCGTCGGTGCCATATGATACGGTGGAATAGAAATGGGTTGAGTACCCTGCACCAATTCAATACCGAAATCAATATCCCTGTCGGGCGGTATGGCTGGCAGGTCTGCAGGAAATACATCCGGGAAATCTCGTACCACAGGAACAGAATCAATAGCAGGGACATCTGCACTAACATCCCTTACAAAAGCCAAATAGGATAGACACCCCTTCTCAACCATCCGTTGAGCCTTCAAGTATGAAATCACTCTACCGGGAACATAGTCTATAGAACCGCTCCACTCAACTCCCGGAAACCCTGACATTGCCAATGTCACGGTATTCGTGTGACAATCTAGAACCGTACGATATGGAGACAACCAATCCATGCCCAAAATCATATCAACATAGACCATAATAAGCAACAAGAGATCCACTCTAGTCTCCAGACTCCCAATAGTCACCACACATGGCTGATATACACGGTCCATAATGACAGTATCGCCCACCGGTGTAGACATATGAACAGGTGAAACTAGAGACTCACGGGGCATATCCAGATAATGAGAAAAATACGAGGACACATATGAATAAGTGGAACCAGAGTCGAATAATACTGAGGCATCTCTGTGGCAAACTAAGACAATACATGTGATCACAGCATCCGATGAAATGGTATCTGGTCTTCCAGGAAGAGCATAGAAACATGCATGGCTGCCCTTTGATCGGCCTCCCCCTCTAGGGCGACCCCTAATTGACTGAACCCCACCCCTAGCTGGTTGGGCGCATGGTAAAGCTGCTAGTGCTGGTGCCATCAGCCGAGAACTCTGTTGTGCAGTCCCACCTAACAACCTAGGGCAATCTCTCTTAATATGACCAAAATCTCCACACTCAAAGTAGCCCCTCCTCTGATGGAACTGGTGCTCCTGATACCCCGAAGAACTACCCGTAGACACCTGAGCTGACGAGGCAGGGTAAGAACTCTGCGCTGGTAGTGCACTGAATTAAGACTGGCCCTTCTGATAGCTGTGTGAACCATGGCCAGATGATGCACCACGGTAAACTAGGCAAGCCATCTGAGCATGTCTGAAAGGACGACCCCTACCGTGGTGGAACTGCCCCCAGAAGGAACACCGCTGAATCCACCCTGGCCACGAGGCCTCTTGGCCTCACTCTCAACCCGCTCCTGGCTGCGAACCATCTCAATCTGACGAGCAATGTCGACAACCTCATCGAAAGTAGCACCAGACACTCTCTTTCTAGTCATAAGCAATCGCAGCTGAAAAGTGAGGCCATCTATGAACCTCCTGATCCTCTCCCTGTCTGTGGGGACCAACCAGATAGCATGATGGGCCAACTCTGAAAATCTCATCTCGTACTGCGTCATGGACATATCACCATGACGATCCTGCTCGAACTGCCTGCACAGCTCCTCTCTGCGGGACTAAGGCACGAACTTCTCCAGAAATAGATCGGAGAACTACTGCCAGATAAGGGGTACTGTGCCAACAGGCCTACACCTCTCGTAAGCCTCCCACCAACTGAATTAAGCCCCAGAGAACTGAAAAGTAGTGAATGAGACCCCATATTATCCCTCGGTATCACTGAAAGATGGAGGCAGGAGTCTCCCAAACCTCCCCAATCTACGTTTCTCATCATCAGGCATGACAAGCACTACATAGTCCTGAGCAGCTGCAACCGGTTGGGCTGGTGGTACCCCAGGTGTCTGAAGTCCTTGTACCACCTCCTCTGGTGTACAGGCGGCGGGAGTCTGAGCACCTCCCCTGACCTGAGAAGTGGCTGCTGCGGCCGGATTAGAGACTGCCTGAGCAATACTAGTACACGCGGTCAGAATCTAAGCTAAGGCCTCCTGAAGGCCTGGAATCACAATGGGCACGGGTGGTGCTTGAGCTGGTCTCACAGGCTCATCCACAACTGGAGCCTGCTCCTGATCTGGGGAACCTGGTGGATCTGTAGGTGCTGCCCTAGCTGCGGTGCGAGCTACACCTCTGCCCCTACCGCATCCTCTATCGCGGCCTCTACTGCGACCTCGGCCTCTCGCGGCCCTGACTGATGGTACCAGTGGCTTTCCATCCTGCCCCGTAGTACACGTCCTCACCATCTGTGAGAGAATTAGGACAGCAGAAATTTAGTAACAAGAATCAAAAGATTCGCATGACAAGAATGTGAAATTTCCTAAGGTTTCGACAACCTATCGAAGATAAGTACAGACGTCTCCGTACCGATACGCAAGACTCTACTAAACCTGCTCATGACTCATAAGACCTATGGAACCTAGGCTCTGATACCATCTTGTCACAATCCAAAACATAACCCGTCGTGATGGCGCCTATCGTGATACCAGGCAAGCCGACATATCCAAAACACTTTCAACATTTAACAGAAATGAATTAATATATTTAAAATAACTGGAGTCTTTCATAAAAATGGGGTAAAACCCAAAGCATAAGTGCTGAAAAATAGCCTGACATCGGGGTGCCACTGAGTACATGAGCATATATACTAGGTTTAGTCTAATACAACATCTAAGGAATAAGAACTGAAATGAGAATAAGATAATGAAGGAGAGCCAAGGCCTGCGAACGCTATGCAGCTACCTCGATAGTCTCCGAAATCAGCTGCTCAAATATCAACTCCCGCTATGACTAGGAACACATGTTTCTGCACACGATGTGCAGGGTGTATGGTGAGTACAACCAACTCAGTAAGTAACAAAAATAAATAAGGAACTAAGAAGTGATGAGCTATACAATTACAGTTCATTTTCAATAATTCCAGCAAAGAATAGACATGCTTTCACATCCGGCAGTTTAAGTCAAATCAGTTTTCTACAGTTAAAGTTCAGGTAATCCAGATATAGAATCTTTCAGGAATTTCACAACAATGATAGTTAGCAACTAAGTGCATCAACAAATGAAAAAGGCAAGTACAGCCTCTCAAGGCAACAATCACTCAACTCGTAACAACAGCTCAAATCACTCGGCTCACTGTCCTCAGTACTCATACTTAATAGGTACCTGCGCTCACTAGGGGTGTGCAGACTCCGGAGGGGCTCCTTTCAGCCCAAGCGATATATCCGCACGGACAACTCACGTGCTGCACTGACAACTCACGTGCTATAGTATCAATATATGGATCCGCACGGACAACTCACGTGCTGTACGAACAACTCACGTGTCATAGTATCAATACCACACAGACAAGCCCTCGGCCTCACTCAATCATCAGCCTCTCTAGTCTCTCGGGCTCTCGAAAATCACAAAGATCGGCCCAAACAAAGATAACATAGTGTATCAACAAGAATCAAGAAGAGGCTGAGATATGTTATGCAAGTAAAATCATGACTGAGTACAAGACAACAATTAGCAGGTAATTCAACAAGTACGCTACCTTTGCGGGTCCCAACAGTACCATCACATAGCCTAAGCATGATTTCTAACATGATTTGCAGTCAAATTTCTACAACACAGGTAGAGCATATAGCTAGCAACAAGTTATTCAACTTTACAGTTTCACTGAATGGACCAAGTCCAAATTCCTACGGTGCACGCCCACATGCCCGTCACCTAGCATGTGCGTCACCTCCAAAATACTCACATAATTCGATAATCTGGGATTTCATACCGTCAAGACCAGATTTAAAACTGTTAGTTACCTCAAATCCCGTAAAATCCTATTCCGCAATGCCTTTGCCCCTCAAATCAATCTCCAAACGCCCCGAATCTAGCCACATGCAGCACGATATAATTAATATAGGCTAAAAGAATCAATTCCACAAGGAAAACACGAAATTGTAAGCCAAAATCCGAAATAGACTCAAACCGTCCTCCCGGCCCACGTTCGAAATCCGACAAAAGTCACAAAACCCGAAAGCTCATTCACTCACGAGTCTAACCATATCAAATTTACCTAAATCCACTAACAAAATCCCATTCAAAACCTCAAAAAAGCTAACTCAAGAATTCTTCCTCTTTTTCCCAAATGTTTTACCCCAAATCACAAATTAGATGGTGGAATTAAAGGCATAATCATGGGATTTGAACAAAATTAGATAGGAATCACTTACCCCAAACACCCACGCAAGAATCTCTCCAAAGATTGCCTTCTACCGAGCTCCTAGTTCAATTTTATGATATGAACTCGAAACCCTCATTTCTAATCTTTTAAATCTGCCCAGATGCACCTTAATCATGAACGCGACCACCCTCTCGCGTTCGCGTGGGCCAATCTGCCTTGCCCTCAACTTAACTCTTCGCAAACACGACCATAGCTTCGCGAACGCATAGACCAAGGGCCTGGGGTCCCCAGCTACCTCACTCCTCATCGCGAACGCGACACCACTCCCGCATTCACGATGCACACACAGACCACACCTTCGCGAAAGCGTCCCCATCTTCGCGAATGCGAAGAACAACTCCAGCTGGCCTCTCAAATACCTTACGCGATCGCGAGACATCTCTCCTAAGTCCAAAATGATCCGTTAACAACCCGAAATCAACCCGAGGCCGCCGGGACCTCAACCAAACATACCAACAAGTCCTAAAATACCATACGAACTTAGTCGAGCCTTCAAATCACATCAAACAACAACAAAAACACGAATCACCCTCCAATCCAAACTTAATGAACTTGAAACTTCAAATTTCTACAACCGATGCCGAAACCTATCAAACCACGTCCGATTGACCTTAAATTTTGCACACAGGTCATATTCAACATGACGAACCTACTCCAACTTCCTGAATCGGAATCCGACCCACAATATTAAAAAGTCCACTTCCGGTCAAAATCTCCAAAAATGCGACTTTCGCCATTTCAAGCCTAATTCTACTACGGACCTCCAAATCACATTCCGGACACGCTCCTAAGTCCAAAATCATCCAACGGAACTAACGAAACTCCATTCTGGAGTCGTCTTCACACAGTTCCAACTACTGTCAAAATCCTAAGACTTAACTTCCATTAGGGACTACGTGTCCCAAAACACTCTGAAACTAAAAACAAAACCTCCCGGCAAGTCACATCAGCAGAAACAGATACGGGGAAAGCAGTAAATAGTGGATCGAGGCTAATATACTCAAAATGACCGATCGGATCGCTACAATAGAAATACCGATATAAAAATGTAGGCATGCTTTCAAGTTTAATAGTTAAACTCAGCACAGATAAAAATAGATCAATTCTGAACAATATGAGGAATATTACATCTATGTATCTATATGCCAATGTACATACCTTATGTGATGCACCTTAGTGAAAACTTCGGGTACTCACAATCTAAAAATACTCAATCACTCAGTATTGTATATGGTCAATCCAGGCCAGGGAAGATCCATCCCTTATATACATACACATCAACTGACAGTCAATCGCCCATTACTGTAAAAGTCCAATCTAGCCCAGGGGAAGATCCATCCCCAAATATCAATGATTCGGACAAGATCCATGTCCAGGGAAAATTCATCCCTCAATATAAATGATTCATGTAAGATCCATGCCTAGGGAAAAAACATCCCTCAATATAAATACTTCGGGCAAGATCCATCCCATATATATATCGATTGCGCTCACTGTGGGGGGTGCACACTCCGGAAGGGCTTATTCACCCCAAGCGCTATAATAGCCAAATCCAAGCATAAATAAATAAATAAATATAAATATCACTCAGAATCTTCAGTCTATCGGGCTCTAAATGACACGAAAATCAACCCTACATAATGATATGATGTATCAATAAATTACAACAGAGACTAAGATATGATATGCAAGTGACAGATGTGACTGAGTACAAAATTATATTTTAAACAAATAGTTCAATAGCAATACGACCCATGTGGGTCCCAAAATATACATGGAGGATATGCGGATAATGACATTTATTTAATTATGCAACTTCAGGAAATCAATTAAGTCAAAATTCCTATGATGCACCCCCACACGTCTGTCACCTAGAATGTGCGTCATCTCCAAAAAATTCATAAAACACGTACTTCAGGGATTCATACCCTCAGAACCTAGTTTAAAAGTGTTACTTACCTCAAACCGTGTAATTCTTTACTCCGCTATGCCTTTGCCTCTCGAATTGGTCTCCGAAACCCTCGTATCTAGCCACAATTAATTTGATTCAGACAATACAAATTATTGGAATTAATTCCATATGAAAACACCAATTTTCCTACAAAATCTGAAATTGCACTCAAATATCGCCCGTGGGGCCCACGTCTTGGAACACGACAAAAGTTACAAAATCCGGAAGCCCATTCAACCACGAGTCTAACCATACAAATTTTACCAAATTCCGACAATGAATCGACCTCCAAATCCTCAATTTAAGGTAAAGATTTCTATCATTTTCAACCCAATTCACTAATTTCATAATAAATACAACAATAGATTCATTATTTTAATCAAAATTGAGTTAGGAATTCTTACTCCAACATGTTCCTTGAAATACTCACGAACAATCGCCTCATCCGAGCTTTCTTGGTCCAAATATGGAAGAATGAGACGAATTTGGACTTTATTCTACTGCCCAGGGGTTTGTTCTTCGCGTTCGCAACCCACCCCTCGCGTTCGCGATGAACAAATTCCTCAACCGGGATTTCCAAAATCTTCCCAGACAGTCTCTAGTATAATGGTCATAGCGTTTCGTACACAACTCCAAATAACAAATGGTTTAACTTTCTGAAAACTACATACCAAGAACTATAACTTTCATTTGTTGCTCATCTCCCAATTCCTTATAGATTGCGAGATATAAGCTTCCGAAGTCAGCCCTATGCACCAGAGATTTCCTTCATCGCGAACGCGAGAGGCTCCTCGCGAACGCGAAGAACAACACCAGACATCAGAAAATCAGCATCCAAAGTAGCCCAAAATGATCCGAAACACACCCGAGGCCCCAGGGACCCTAAGCAAATATACCAACAAGTCCTAACACATCATACGAACTAAGTCGAAACCTCAAATCACGTCAAACAATGCTAAAACCACGAATCATAGCCCAATTCAAGCTTAATGAAACTAAAAATTTTCAACTTCTACATTCGACGCCGAAACCTTGCAAATCAAGTACGATTGACCTCAAATTTTGCACACATGTCATAAATGACATAACGGAGTTATGAAAATTTCCAGAACTAGATTCTGACTCCGATATCAAGAAGTCAACTCCCCGGTCAAACTTCCAAACTTAAATTTCGATTTTAGCCATTTCAAGCCCATTTTAGTTACGGGCTTCCAAATAATATTCCGGACACGCTCCTAAGTCCAAAATCACCATACGGAGCTATTGGAATCATCAAAACTTTATTCCGGTGTCGTTTACACATAAGTCGACATCCGGTCACTATTTTAACTTAAGCTTTAAACCTTAGAACTAAGTATTCCAATTCATTTCAAAACCTCACCGGACCCAAACCAATTACCCCGGCAAGTCACACAACAACCGTAAAGCACAAATTGAGCAGTAAATGGGGGAACAGGGCTGAAATACTCAAAACGACCGTCCGGGTCGTTACATTCTCCCCCACTTAAACATACGTTCATACTCATACGTGCCAAGAGTTGTTTCCAAGCCATCATATCACTATTCTGTCTTACCACGCACATACCCAGGGGTGATCCCATGACACCCTATTCCATATAGGCCTGACATTACCACATAATTGAAGATCATTACTTCAAGCTTAGCCCATAAACCTTGGAATTCAATTTCCAATATTCAGAATTTTATTTGAAGACCCGAATCTCACATCTACACACTGTATGAGTCTGAACAAGCTGTATCAAGCCATAACCATAACCCTAGATATAATCTTGTAACATACTACACAACTCGCATGCTCGAAGCACCATTTTCGATCAGTGTAACTACTCCAAACTAACCCGGTAATAGTATTAAACCCCATATCAAGCCAAACCTCATTCCAAAACCTTCGTACACTGCTGATATTTAAAGAAACATGTGGAATCTCATAATAACTTATTAGATCAACAAGTCATGGAGCACTCTCGCCCCAAACCGAACCATAATCACTTTCTAAGCCGACTTTCGATGTCATCCTCCCACATATACCGTAATGAAATCTGATAGTACACATTGTAGGCCCAATGACCTTTTATTTTTAAACACAATTATCCCATAGACATGCCACACCAATATAACTCAAGCCACAACTGCGCAACCCGTGTACCCAAAAATGGAAATTATCTCAAATAAGAGAACCGCATTGCGAGTTCAACAAGAACCACCATAACTGCAATGCTATAAGCTCATTATATATAGTAGAACCAAGTCACGCAAATTTAATAATAGTAACCAGCTCTTCTAGAGCTCACATTAACATCACTCGCACGGATAACTCACGTGCTATAGTATCAATATCTGGACCCGTACGGACAACTCACGTGCCAATAATATAATCTGCATGGCATTGCCACAGGCCCCCAATCCGAGCATATCATACATGAGCAATCAAATAAGTACACATGTATATGATAAATGAATTGAGATTCTCATGCTCCTGGACTGGTATAAATAACACGCCATAGAGTAGCCAAGTGCAACGTGTGCTATCACCTCCCAAATCGGCAAGTTAACGCAGAAATAGTAACTACCCAATTTATTCAGGGAATTAGTCTCTTTGTAACCTCAAGTGTAGACCAGATAGTTATCGACAAAGGTACGAATACGAGAAAAGTTATAACGTTATGCTTAACAGTCAACTCTAGGCATATCATAGCCTAGAAATTCTTCTGAGTATGAATACTTGCTCCGACGCCCACACATGGGCTTAAACCATACATATATGCGCACTCATAGCGCGTAGCTATCATAAATAATTAACGCAACTAGTGCCTCCACTGAGTTTAAATAAAAAACTCACCTCAACCAGGCCACAACCCTGAAACAATATGCTTCTGAGAACTCCCGTCTCCAATTTCATAGGACACCTGAATCATCATAACTGATCCCAATTCTAGCATTCGAATGACTAAGACATCTTTCATGCACGATCATGTGAAAACCATGAGAATCTCATTATCAACTCTGAGTCACCAACAAATTACATACCCGGTTAGTTAGAAACCTTTCTCTTCCTTCTTTCCAAGAAGAAATCACAATAAACAATATGTCCCTCACATCGATGGAAAAATATTTGGTTCGAACCATGATAGAAACCATCAAGAACTCTTCAAAACCTATTTGTACATAACCGACCTATTAGAGTCGAATCTTCCTATCTCTACCAAGCCACGCAGGTCACCCAAACATCTGTAGAGCCTCACCACGTCATAATTACCCGAATAAACCGAGCATACCATTACTATACTGGTCTAGCCTACTACCAAGTTGTCCTAATTTATTTTTCTCCGAGTTTCTTCGGAATTACCCCTCAAGTTGACACTCCTCCTTTTCAAAAAACTACGATCCTTACCCAAAGCTCACTACAAGACATCCTAACATAAAATCACACCGCCCTAAGGCCCATAAGCCATTGTATTCTTCTTAAGGACCTCCATAAATACCACAACCGTAACACTCAATCTGAAATTACCTTATGTGAATTTAAAATTGCTCTTCTTACCTTTCTTATACTAAAATATAGAATCCATAGTCATACAGAATTACAGCAAGTCCCGACACCACAAAATGTAAACCTCAGATTCCATCCATACACAAATCTGGAAAAATCCTCGATCTCAACCTCAACAGGTCATAACAAATCCACAAGTATGCCTCAGACCAACACTAAATTTTAACATATAACCATAAAATTAAATTGTCAATAGTAGGCCCCCCAATAATTACCACAATAATGGTATCGTCCACTGGCATAGATATACGAACAGGTGAAACTAAGGACTCACGGGGCATATCTAGATAATGAGTAAAGTAAAATGATACATACGAATAAGTGGAATTAGGGTCAAATAGTATAGAAGCTTCCCTATGGCACACTGAAACAATACATGTGATCACTGCATCTCAAGCAACATCATCTAGCCTGGAAGGAAAAGTATAGAATCGGGCCTGACCGCAACCTGATCGGCCTCCCCCTCTAGGCCTCTCTCTCCTCACACTCCTGAGTACGAACCATCTCTAGCCGTAGAGCACTGTCAACCACCTCGTTGAATTTAGCACCTGCTACATTCCCCAGAGTCATACCAAAATGGAACTGATGGTTGAGGCCATTAATGAACCTCCTGATCTTTTCCCTCTCAGTGGGAACCAACAAAACTACATGACGGGCCAATTCAAAACCGCATCTCATACTGAGTCACGGACAAGTCCTTATGAAGTAAATATTCGAATTGCTTGCGCAATTCCTCTCTGTGGGTCTGTGGCACAAACTTCTCCAGAAATAATACGGAGAACTCATGTCATGATAGTGGTGCTGAACTAACTGGTCTGCTCCTCTCATAAGTCTCCCACCATCTGAAGGCTGCTCCGGGCAGCTGAAAAGAAGTAAATGAGACCTCACTGGTCTCTAGAATACCCGTTGTACAAAGCATCCGCTGGCATCTGTCGAAGAAATCCTAAGCATCATCTGATTCAGTTCCACTTAATGTTGGAAGATGGAGTCTCCCAAACCTCTCTAATCTCTTTTTCTCCTCGTCATTCATAATAGGACCCACTTGGGCCTGAGCAGCTGCAACTGGTTGGACTGGTGCTGCCCCCGGTATCTGAAATCCCTGCACTACCTGCTCTAGAGTACGGGCAACAGAGGTATGAGTACGTCCCCCCGCCTGAAAAGTGGCAGGTGCGGCCTGAGCAAGTCTAGTGCAAACTATTAATATCTGGGCCAAATCCTCATGAAAGCCTGGAATCACAATGGGCACAGCTGGTGCCAGAGCTGGTCTTGTTGCCTTAGCTATATCTGGAATCTGCTCCTGAGCTGGAGCAACTAGTGGTGCTACAGGTGCTGCTCCAACTGTTGTACGAGCTACACCTAGACCTCTACCTTGGCCCCGGCCTCTACCACGGCCCCGGCCTCTCACGGCCCTAAATGGTGGCACTGTTGGCTGACCATCCGCTCCGGTAGTACGTGTCCTCACCATCTGTGAGAGAATAGAATATCAAAATTTTAGTTTCCGGAATCAACAAATTCGAACGACAGGATACAAGGAAGTGAAATTTTCCTAAGGGTTTGGCAGCCTCTCGAAGATAAGTACATACGTCTCCGTACCAATCTGCAAGACTCTACTAAACCTGCTCATGACTCGTGAGACCTATGTAACCTAGGCTCTGATACCAACTTGTCACGACCCAAAATTCGCATGTCGTGATGGTGCCTATCTCAATACTAGGCAAGCCAACAACCTCAATAAGCCACAATTTCTTTTAAGTTTGAAAACATAATATATAAATTTAATAGAAAACTCCTACATAATGATATAAAATACACTCCCGAAACTCGGTGTCATTGAGTACATGAAAATCTAAATAATAATAAAGTCTGACTGATAAGAATACTGTCTGAAAAATATAGAACAACATAATAACTGAAGGGAAGATAGACAAGGTCTGTGGACGCTAAGCAGCTACCTTGATAGTTTCCAGAAGATATATCACCAAGTCTAGCAACCGCCGTATCTGGGAGCACCTGTATTTGCACACGAGGTGCAGAGTGTAGTATGAGTACAACCAACTTAATAAGTAGCAAGTCTAACCTCTGGGCTAAAAGTAGTGACGAGCTTAGCAGGTACAGTCCAGTATAGAAATAACGGTACAGAAATGTAGGCATGCTTTCAAGTGCAACAGTTAAACACGGCACAGGTAAAAATAGACTAATTCTGAACAATATGAGAAATATTACATCTCTATATATACATGCCAATGTACATACCGTATGTGATGTACCTTAGTGAAAACTTCGTGTACTCACAATCTAAAAATATTCAATCACTCAGTACTGTATATGGCCAATCCAGCCCAGGAAAGATCCATCCCTCATATATATATATACATCAACTGACAGTCAGTCACCCAGTACTGTATAAGGCCAATCCAGCCCAGGGGAAGATCCATCCCCAAATATCAATGATTCGGACAAGATCCATGTCCAGGAAAAATCCATCCCTCAATATAAATGCTTCGGGCAAGATCTATGCCCAGAGAAAATTCATCCCTCAATATAAATATTTCGGGCAAGATCCATACCCAGGGAAGATCCATCCCTCAATATATATATCTATGGCAAGATCCATGCCCAGGGAAGATCCATCCAAGATATATATATATATATATATCAATTGCGCTCACTGTGGGGGGTGCAGACTCCGGGGGGCTCCTTCAGCCCAAGCGCTATAATAGCCAAATCCAAGCATAAATAAATAAAGATAAATATCAACTCAGAATTTCCAGTCCTTCGGGCTCTCAATGACACAAAAATCAATCCAACTTAATGATATGATGTATCAATAAATGATAACAGAGACTAAGATATGATATGCAAGGGACAGATGTGACTGAGTGTAAAATTATATTTTAAACAAATAGTTCAACAGCAATACGACCCATGTGGGTCCCAAAATATATCGGCATATAGCCTAAACATGATCTTTAATATGAGTCTCAGCTCAATTTCTCTAACACGTGGAGGATTTGAGGATAATGACATTTATTTAATTATGCAACTCTACGGAATCAATAATTAAGTCACAATTTCTATGATGCACGCTCACACGCCCGTCACCTAGGATGTGCGACATCTCCAAATAATTCATACGATATGTATTTCAGGGATTCATACCCTCAGAACTAAGTTTAGAAGTTTTACTTACCTCAAACTTTGTAATTCTTTACTCCGCTATGCCTTTGCCTCGCGAATTAGTCTCCGAAAGCCTCGTATCTAGCCACAATTAATTTGATGCAGTCAATACAAATTATTGGAATTAATTCCATATAAAAATATCAATTTTCCAACAAAATCCGAAATTGCACTAAAAAATCGCCCGTGGGGCCCATGTCTCGGAACCCGACAAAAGTTACAAAATCCGAAAGCCCATTCAACAACGAGTCTAACCATACCAATTTTACCAAATTCTAACAACGAATCGCCCTTCAAATCCTCAATTTAAGGTATAGAAAATTTCAACCATTTTCAACCTAATTCACTAATTTCATGATAAAAACAAAAATAGATTCATTCATTTTAACCAAAATCGAGTTAGAAATTCTTACTCCAATGTTTTCATTGAAAACCACTCGATAAAGCGCCTCACCCGAGCTTCCTTGGTCCAAAATTAGAAGAATGAGATGAATTTGGACTTTAATCTGCTGCCTAGGGGTTTGTTCTTCGCGTTAGCGACCCACCCCTCGTGTTCGCGATGAACAAATTCCTCAACTGCGGTTTTCAAACGCTTCTCAGACAGTTTCTAGTATAATGATCATAACGTTTTGTACACAACTCCAAATAATAAATGGTTTAAGTTTCTGAAAACTAGACACCAAGAACTATAACTTTCATTCGTTACTCATCTCCCAATTCCTTATAGATTGCGAGATATAAGCTTCCAAAATCAGTCTTGTGCAGTAGAGATTTCCTTCTTCGCGAACGTGAAGAACAAAATCCCAGAAGCCAAATCCTTCTTCGCGAACGTGAGAGGTTCCTCGCGAACTTGAAGAACAACACCAGACATCAGAAAATTAGCATCCAAAATAATCCAAAATGATCTGAAACACACCCGAAACACACCCGAAGCCCCACAGACCCCAACCAAATATACCAACAAGTCCTACCACATAATATGAACTAAGTCAAAACCTCTAATCACATCAAACAACGCTAAAACTACGAATCACACCCCAATTCAAGCTTAATGAAATTAAAAATTTCCAACTTCTACATTCGATGCCGAAACCNCGCTAAAACCACGAATCATACCCCAATTCAAGCTTAATGAACTTTGAACTTTTCAACTTCTACATTCGATGCCGAAACCTATCAAATCAAGTCCGATTGACCTCAAATTTTGCACACAAGTCATAAATGACATAACGGAGCTTTGAAAATTTCAAGAACATGATTTCAACTCCGATATCAAAAAGTCAACTCCCGGGTCAAACTTCCAAACTTAAATTTCTATTTTAGCCATTTCAAGCCTAATTTTGTTACGAGCTTTCAAATAATTTTCCGGACACGTTCCTAAGTCCAAAATCACCATACGGAGCTATTGGAATCATCAAAACTTTGTTCCGGTGTCGTTTACACATACGTTGATATCCGGTTACTATTTTAATTTAAGCTTTAAACCTTGGAACTAATTGTTCCAATTCATTCAAAAACCTCACCGGACTCGAACCAATTACCCCGACAAGTCACACAATAACTGTAGAGTACAAATTAAGCAGTAAATGAGGGAACAGGGCTGAAGTATTCGAAACGCCCGTCTGGGGCGATACATTTTAGGTTTTTGGGTGATAGGAAATATGCTATTGTTTCTTAGTGTTTATATAGTACCTAGTTGTTGTCCAGCTGGTAAGTATAAGTTTTTGTTTTTATCAAGTTGTGAAATATTTACACGTTCATAGAACGCTTGCCTTCTGACAGGTACAAGTTTTTGCTAGTGTCAGCTATAAATAGTTGGAACATATCAATACGTTCACGTGTAAATTAGGAAGTTTTAAGTTAATGCAAAATACTACGTTTTAAGTATTATTAATTGTTGTCTTAATTTTGTTTTTGTACATTAATATAGTTTCGCATTTATATATAGATGGACCTTTGGACTATTCTACTATTAGTGAGTATGCCCGCGCTTCGCACGATCGTTAAAAATTATATATAATATTATCAAATAATTTCAGTGTTGTTATATTTTTATAATAATAAATTAATCTATATTTTTTAATGATAATGTCACATGTTGTTCTTGATATAATTACATCCTCAAGGTTAATTGCTATACTCTTATATCCTCCTGCGTAGCTTTTTTTATTTTTATTCGTATGGTTGTATAGAACCTTCAACTCCACAACGTACATTATACTCTTTCCAAAAATCTTATCAATGAAGGTTGAAATTATAGTGCAATATCTTCCTTGACATATGAAAATAGTATTGTTTAATTAATTAAGACAATATCCAAATGAGAGAGAACCTAAATTTTAAAACACTAAATAAAAATTGAGAAAATGTCACTTTTTAAATATTAAAAAAAAATCAACAAAATTTTTATTTTTTATGTAATTAATATTTTTATATTTTTATGATATTATCTAAATTTCAAGAATATAAATAAACAATCAAGGTAAAAACATCAAAGAATAGGCTATTCGTTCATAGCAATTGCACTATTTCTACGCAAATTACAGAGTCCATCATTTCTCAAAGTAAAAGAGAAAGACGTAGAAGCCCTAAATCCCACTTTGCTCCGATTAGGCTATTTTTGAAAATTTTCTCTAATATATATTTCCTCCAACAATATCTAGAAGAGTAAATAATAATCTATTGATACGTAATATATTTTCAGGTTTTGTAAATGATGGACTGATTAATACAACATTCTGCAGTAACTGCACTGTATAATACAACATTCTGCAGTAACTTCCTCTCCTGATTAGATGTACAATTAAGTTTCGATCATTCAATATGAATAGGGGCAGAGCCACAGAGCAGGCTATGAGTTCACCCGAACCCATTAGCTTTTGTTTAAATCTTGTATTTTTCTTTTAAATATTTATTAATTATGCATAAATAATTAACTTAAAACCCAGTAACTTAAAAGGATTAGAATACCAAATCCATAAACTTGAAATCTTAAAGGGATGAAATCAGTTTCTTTCGCTATGTTCCGTGATGTTCTTTCTTAACCATAAGTTCCATAGAGAGGAGGAGAAAAACAGGAAGTTTAATAGTCATTGAGAAATCAATTCTTCTTATCGGAAAAAAAAAATGCCTGAAGCAGAAATAATTTGCCTGAACCAGTCTAGTCAATGATTCAATGTTACACATTAGTAAGAATTTATCTTCTTAAGGGAGAGGACTCAATGCTATATATGACTTGTCCTTATTACTACAATCCTTTATTATCTTCACTATTATTTATTGTCCTCATTGGTATATTAATCTCAACGTTGAGTAAACATTAAATTCTATTAAAATATTTATGACAAAAATGAGAAAAAGGATAATATCATTGTTATATTCCACCTCATTTACTCTTAGACCAAACAAAATGTTCATCACTTTAATTTAAAAGAAGGAAGAAGAGAACCCAAACAAAGCTGATAATTCAAGCCATTTTCAGTAAATGATTTGATTATTCTAAACCAACTTATTGAATTTAGTGTTTAACCTCTACATACCCTTTTTCTTCACTTAGCTCTCATACTCAATAAGTGATGACTTAATAGCACTCCTCTCTTCTTCGGTAGAGCAAAACTGTAGAAAAAAGAGATTAGTTGGTTGAGTTCTTGTACGATGAGATCAATTTTGATTGTTTCATGACATCAACTCTAACGTGTAAC
>AWOL01S0037991.1:0-11207 GCA_000715115.1 Nicotiana otophora | reverse complement strand
TTTCAACTGGTTTTTGGTGAATCTTCTTCTTCGTTCGTCAAGTAACTGGACAAGTATCATGTCATAAAATTCAGCTCAAATCTAGGGTTTTTCCGTCCCCGTGAACCGACATTTCTTGTGACATCTTTCTTACCCTAACTTTCTGAATTCTCTGTGTTGATTACTTAGTCATTTTCTCAGTAGCGTTTTTTGTAATACAATGGCTATCAATAATGATACCTCATCTCCGACTGAATCATCTGGTACTTCTGCCTCTTCAGTCCTTGATGCTTTTCACCCACTTTATCTCTATCCTTCCAATACACCGGGAACTATATTAGTTTCAGTACCATTCAGTAGTACAGGTTTTGGAGATTGGAAGGAAGGAATGTTAATTTCACCATCTGCAAAGAATAAAGTTCAACTCATTGATGGAACCCTTACTGAACCTACACCTAACTCTCCACTATATCTTTATTGGCAACGTTGTAATAATATGGTTAAGTCATGGATAATGAATTCACTCTCTAAGGACATAGCTAAAACAATTTTTTACTATAAGACTGCTAGAGAAGCTTGGAATAACCTAGTAGAGCATTATGGTGTTGGCAACATTTCTCAATACTATAGTCTTCAATAGTCAATTTCTTCAAACTCTCAAGGGTCTTCTGACATAGCTATATATTATACCAAACTCAAAGGTTTCTAGGATGAATTGTCCACAATTTCCTTGGATAGACCATGCACTTGTGGTGCTATGCATGAGCTCACTAAAGCGCAGAAGCTTATTTAGTTGCTCTCAGGACTCAATGAAATCTATTCTACTGTCTAGAGTAATATACTCATGATGTGTCATGTGCCAAATGTGGAGAAGGCTTATTCCATCTTAATCAGAGATGAGAAACAAAGAGGTTTATTCTGGGTTACAACCTTTCTCCCCTGACTCCACATCCTTCAAAGCAAACTCTCATTCTAATCCTGGTATTGTCAGTCCACCAACAATATGAGGATTTTTACTCAAAGGGTGAATTTTGAGCCTAGAAAGTTCAACTTGTCATGCAAATATTGCAAGAAGTCTGGGCATACTGTGGATAAATGTTACAAGCTTCATGGTTTTTTATCAGATTTCAAATTCACCAAAGGAAAAAGGACTGCAGCCTGTGTTCAAGTTGATTCTCTAGACCAGTCGCCATCCACTCATGATTTCTCTCAACATGAAGATGTACCACATGGGTTTTCTAAGGAGTAGTATGCTCGTCTTATGTCATTGTTTCAGCAGATGAATTCTTTAGCTCAATAGTCTACTTCTCAGGATCCTCCAATGTATGCTAACTTTGCAGGTTGGCATAATAACCCTGTTAGTAGACTATATTGATATCTTGTATGCCATGCCACCCATGAAAATTTCAGTTCTTGGATTTTGGATTCAGGGGCAACCAACCATACGACACCTCTCAAACACCTTTTTCACCATATACAACCATTACTCTCTCTTGCTCTTGTTACTCTACCAAATGATTACAAAGTAAAAGTAAATTCATTTGGTTCTCTTTCTTTATCTCCCAATATTACTTTAACTAATGTTTTGTTGTTTCCTTCGTTTCATTACAACTTAGTTTCTATACATCAACTTCTCACTCAACTCAAATGCTATGCACTTCTTATTGACATTTCTTGTTAGGTACATGGCCCTTCTTTGAAGAGCCATTGGAAATTAGTAAGGTTGAGCATGGCTTATACATTCTGAGATTTCCATTCAGTGCTGCTCCTGTAGTTGATGCTTCCCCATCCAATGTTTCTCAAACTATTTTTGTTTCACTATCTACTTTACTATTAGTTTTTTCTACTTGTCCACATGTACCTGTTTCCACTGCTTTTCATGCTAATTGTAATGACACTTCTATAAACAAAAATGATGTTCTTTGGCATTGAAGAATAGGACATATGCCTTTTGTGAAAATGATTTCAATTCCTCATTTGTCTTGTAAACTTACTTCTAGACAGTCTTTCACTTGTCAAATCTATCCAATGGCCAGATAATAAAGACTTCCCTTTCCTGATAGCTCCACATAATCTACCAAACCCTTTCAGCTTGTTCACATTGACCTCTGGGGGCCTTACCATACTGCCACCTACAATGGCTTTAGGTATTTCCTGACCATTGTAGATGATTGCAGCACGGTTACCTAGACTCATCTCCTTTCATCCAAAGGCAATACCTTTTCTATTATCAAAGCCTTCATTGCTATGGTATCCACTAAATTCCACACTTCAGTTCAAACTATAAGAACTGATAATACCTTTGAGCTTGGGTCTGCTCATTCTCATGCTACTTACCTCACATCTCGTAGAATCTCTTATCAAACTTCTTGCCTTCACACTCCTCAACAGAATGGCATATTGGAAAGGAAACACAAGAACCTATTAGAAACCGCTAGAGCTCTTCTATTTCAATCTAAGTTACCTAGCAAGTATTGGGGGGAGTGTGTTCTTACGGCTACTTACCTAATAAACAGATTCCCTTCTACAGTTCTCTCCAATAGAACACCCTATGAAGTCTTACTTGTCTATTCTCCTACTTATAGCCATCTCAAATCTTTTGGTTGTTTAGCCTATGCTACTGTTCCTCTTCCTTATTGAGATAAATTTCAATCCAAAGTCACCCCCTCTGTGTTTCTAGGTTATGCCTTTGGAAAGAAATCTTACCAATTGTTACACTTGGGTAACAAATCTATTTTCTACTCTAGGGATATGATTTTGCTGAGCATATCTTTCCATCCACCTCCTCTCCTTCTGGTTTCTTTCCTTCTTCATCCTCTCCCTTTTCTGATCACCTTTCTTCTATTCTTGTACCTACTCCTTCTTCTCCTTCTCCTTCTCCTTCTCCTCCTTCTGTTTCTCCTTCTCCTGATTCACCCCCCAGTTCTGCTTCTTCACTATCAGTTCTCCCTCCTGCTTCCTCTGTTCCTTCACCTCCTCCCTTGAGGAGATCTTCTAGACCCATTGTCACTCCTACTCATCTTAAAGACTATATTGTTTTATGTTGTATGTCACGACCCAAAATCTAACCCATTGTGATGGCGCCTATCGTGATACTAGGCAAGTCGGCATCTCTAAAACACTTTTAGCATTTAACAAAAATAAATTAATATATTTAAAATAATCGGAGTCTTTCATAAAAATAGGGTAAAACCCAAAGCATAAATACGGAAAACAAATAGTCCGACATCGGGGTGTCACTGAGTCGTGAGCATCTAGATATCCAGTGTAATACAAACAGTGTCTAAGTATCAATAAAGAAAGAAAGAAAAAAAATAGAAAGAGAGACAAGGTCTGCAGACATCGGCAGCTACAACGTAGTCTCCGGTACTCGATCGCACACGAACTCAACGACCTCCATGATCAAACACACCTGGATCTACACATGAAGTGCAGTGTGTTGCATGAGTACAATCAACTCAGCAAGTAACGGAAATAAATAAGGAACTAAGAAGGTAGTGATGAGATATACAAATATAGTTCATTTTCAGTAATTCCAACAAAGAATAGACATGCTTTCAAATCCGACAATTCAAGTCAAATCAGTTTATACAGTTACAGTGCAGGTAATTTGGATATATGATCTTTTAGAAATTCCACAACAATGACAGATAGCAACTAAGTGTATCAACAAATAAAAAACAAGTACAACCTCTTAGGGCAACAGATACTCAACTCGTCACAATAACTCAATCACTTGGCTCTCAGGCCTCAGTACTCACACTCAATATGTACCTGCATTCACTGGGGGTGTGTAGACTCTGGCGGGGCTCCTACAGCCTAAGCGCTATAATCCTCATGGATAACTCACGTATTGCATGAATAACTCACGTGCTATCGTATCACATCAAGATACGCACAGACAGCTTACGTGCTACAGTATCATATCTAAATCCGCACGGACAACTCACGTGCTAAGTATAAACATCATGCTTCGCATGGACAACTCACGTGCTACGATATCTATACCTCACAACCAGGCCCTTGGCCTCACTCAGTCATGTACCTAAAGATCAGCCCAAACAAAATGACATAGTCTATTAATAGGAATCAAGAAGAGACTGAGATATAATGTACAAGTAAAACTATGACTGAGTACAAGACAACAATTAGCAAATAATTCATAGGCATCCGACCTCTACGGGTCCTAACTGTACTATCACATAGCATGGGCATGATTTCTAACATGATTTACAGTCAAATCTCTATAACACAGAGAGAACATGTAATTAGCAATAGTCTATTCGACTTTACAGTCTCACGGGATGGACCAAATCACAATACCACACGGTACACGCCAACACGCCCGTCACCTAACATGTGTGTCACCTCCAAAATAGTCATATCATACCAAAATTCGGGGTTTCATACCCTCAGGACCAGATTTAAAACTGTTACTTACCTCAAACATTTCCAAATCCTACTCTGCAATGCCTTTGCCCCTCGAATCTAGCCATAAGCAGTACGATATCATTAATGTAGGCTAAAGGAATCATTTCCATAAGCAAAACACAAAATTATAAGTCAAATATCCGAAATAGGCTCAACCCGGCCCCCCGAGCTCACGTCTCGAAACCCAACAAAAGTCACAAAACCGAAAGCCCATTCACTCACGAGCCTAACCATACAAAAATTACTCAAATCCGATAACAAATTATTATCCAAAACCTCAAAATTCTAACTCAAGAGTTCTTCCTCTTTTCCCCCAATTTCTCACCCCAAATCACAAATTAGATGATAAAATTAAAGATGAAATCATGGGATTGAACCAAAACCAAGTGGGAATCACTTACCCCAATCAACTCCACAAGAATCCATTCAAGAATCGCCCAATTCCGTTTTCTCTAGCTCAAAATATGTAAAATGGATTTTTCAAATTAATACCGTCTGCCCAGATTTCCTTCTTCGCGAACGCGACCGTCCTCTCGCGTTCACGTAGGCCAACTAACAATCCCTCCCAGTTTACTCTTCGCAAACATGATCAACGCTTCCCAAATGTGAAGCTTTACAAGCTCAACTCATCGCGAACGCGGCCCATACCTCGCGAATGCGTAGACCAAAGACCTAGGGTCCCCAGCTGCCTCACTTCTCTTCACGAACGCGACACCACTTACGTGTTCACGATGCACATGCAGACCACACCTTTGCGTTCGTGTCCCCTTCTTCGCGAATGCGAAGAACAAAATCTTCACAACTCACATTAAACCTTCGCGAACGTGAGGCTCCTCTCGCGAACGCGTAAGCGGAAACTAGAAAATATACACCAGCAGATATCAACCATCAACCAAAGTCCAAAAATGATCCGTTAAGCACCCGAAACTCACCCGAGGCCCTCGGGACCTCAACCAAACATGAATCACTCTCCAATCCAAAATTAATGAACTTTGAAATTTCCAAATTCTACAAACGATGCCTAATGACACCAAACCACGTCTGATTGATTTCAAATTTTGCACACAAGTCATATTCAATATTACGGACCTACTCCAACTTCCGAAATGAGAATACGATCCCGATATCAAAAAGTCACCCCCGGCCAAACTCCCCAAAAATTTGACTTTCGCCATTGCAAGCCTAAATTAGCTATAGACCTCAAATTCACAGTCCAAACATGCTCATAAGTCCAAAATCACCCAACGGAGCTAACGGAACTGACGGAACTCCATTCCGGAGTCGTCTTTACACAATTTCAACTACTGTCAAAATTCTAAGACTTAAGCTTCTGCTTTAGGGACTAAGTGTCCCAAATTACTCTAAAACCAAAACAAGACCTCCCGGCAAGTCACATAAGCAGAAACAGATACGGGGAAAATAGTAAATAGGGGATGGGGGCTAATACACTCAGAATGACCTGGTGGGTCATTACATCCTCCTCCTCTTAAAACAATCGTTCGCCCTCAAACGAGCATAGAGACATACCTGAAGTGGTGAAAAGATGAGGATAACGGTTGTGCATATCATGCTCGGTCTCCCAAGTCGCATCCTCGACCGGCTGACCCCTCTACTGAACCTTTACATAAGCAATATTCTTCGACCTCAGCTTTCGAACCTGCCTATCTAAGATCTCCACCGGCTCCTCAATATAGGATAAATCCTTGTCCAACTGGACTGAGCTGAAATCCAATACGTGAGATGGATCACCGTGATACTTTCGGAGTATAGAAACATGGAATACTGGATGAACTCATGCTCGACTGGGAGGTATGGCAAGCTCATAAGCAACCTCCCCAACATGTTGCAATACCTCAAATGGACCGCTAAACCTCAGTCTCAGCTTGCCCTTCTTCTCGAACCTCATGACACCCTTCATGGGTGACACTCGGAGCAAGACCCGCTCTCCAACCATGAATGCAACATCACGAACTTTCCGATCTGCATAACTCTTCTGTCTGGACTGGGCTGTGCGTAGTCTGTCCTGAATCACCCTAACCTTCTCCAGAGTATCTTGAACCAAGTATGTACCCAATAATCTAGCCTCGCCCGTCTCGAACCAACCCACTGGAGACCTACATCGCCTACCACACAGAGCCTCATGTGGTGCCATCTGGATGCTCGACTGATAACTGTTATTGTAAGAAAACTCCGCTAGAGGCAAGAACAGATCCCACGAACCCCTAAACTCCATCACACACACACAGAGCATATTCTCTAATATCTAAATAGTGTGCTCGGGCTGTCCATCCCTCTGAGGGTGAAATGTTGTGCTCAACTCCATTTGAGTACCCAACTCATGTTGTACAGCCCTCCAGAACTGTAACATAAATTGCATACGCTGGTCAAAAATGATAGATACCGGTATGCCATGAAGCTTGACGATCTCGCGGATATNCCCCTCCACTAAACCTTCACGAAAGCAATGTTCTTTGACCTTAGCTTTCTGACTTGCCTGTCTAAAATAGCCACTGGCTCTTCAACATAAGATAGATCCTTGTCCAATTGGACTGAGCTGAAATCCAATACGTGAGCCGGATCACCGAGATACTTTCGAAGCATTAAAACATGAAATACCGGATGAACTCCTGCTAGGCTGGGAGGTAAGGCAAGCTCATAAGCAACCTCCCCAACACCCCGCAACACCTTAAAAGGGCCAATAAACCTTGGGCTCAGCATGCCCCTCTTTCCGAACCTCATAACGGCCTTCATAGGGGAAACCCAGAGCAAGACCCGCTCTCCAACCATGAATGCGATATCGCGAACCTTTCAGTCCATGTAACTCTTCTGTCTAGACTGGGCTGTGTGAAGTTTATCCTGAATCACCTTAACCTTTTCCAGGGCATCCCGAACAAAGTCTGTTCCCAATAATCTGGCCTCGCCTCGCTCGAACCAACCCACTAGGGACCGACACCGCCTACCATACAGAGCCTCATACGATGCCATCTGAATGCTGGACTGATAACTGCTGTTGTAAGCAAACTCCGCAAGTGGCAAGAACTGGTCCCAAGCAACCCCAAAAGCTATCACACAAATGCGGAGCATATCCTCCAGTATCTGAATAGTGCGCTCTGACTGTCCGTCCATCTGAAGGTGAAACGCTGTCCTCAACTCAACCCGAGTACCCAACGCTTGCTGTACGGCTCTCCAGAATCGTGATGTAAACTGCGTACCTCGGTCAGAGATAATGGATACCGATATGCCATGAAGCTTGACGATCTCGCGGATATACACTCGAGCCAGCTGCTCGGAAGAATAGGTAGTCATCACAGGAATGAAATGAGCTGACTTGGTCAGCCAATCCACAATCACCCAAACTGCACCAAACTTCTGCTGAGTCCATGGAATCCCAATAACGAAATCCATAGTGATCCGCTCCGATTTCCACTCCGGAATCTCTAACTTCTTAAGTAACGCACCTGGTCGCGGATGCTCATACTTAACCTGCTGGCACATTAGGCACCGAGCTACATACTCTACTATGTCCTTCTTAATTCTCCTCCACCAGTAATGATGTCTCAAATCCAGATACATCTTCGCCGCACCTAGATGAATAGAATATCGCGAACTGTGAGACTCCTAGAGAATCAACTCATGCAAACCATCTACATTGGGAACACAAAGCCTGCCATGCATCTTCAATGCATCACGATCCTTAATAGTAACCTCCCTAGCATCACCGTGCTGGACCGTGTCCTTAAGGACAAGTAGATGGGGGTCATCATACTGACGCTCCCTAATACGATCATAAAGAGAAGATCTAGAAACCACACAAGCCAATACTCGACTTGGCTCGAAAACATCCAATCTAACAAACTGCCTAGCTAAGGTCTGAACATCCAATGCCATTGGGGCCTCTACTGTTGGAAGATATGCTAAGCTCCCCAAACTCTCCGCCCGACGACTCAAGGCATCGGCCACCACATTGGCCTTCCCGGGATGGTACAAAATGATGATATCATAGTACTTAAGAAGATCCAACCACCTCCGCTGACGCAAGTTAAGATCCTTCTGTTTGAATAGATGCTACAAACTGCGATGATTAGTGTAAATCTCACAATGGACATCGTACCAATAGTTCCGCCAAATCTTCAAGGCGTGAACAATAGATACTAACTCAAGGTCATGGACATGATAGTTCTTTTCATGGGACTTCAACTGGCGTGAATCATAAGCAATCACTCTACCCTCCTACATCAGAACACACCCAATGCCGATCCACGAGGCATCATAATGCACTGTGTAAGAACCAGAAGCCAATGGTAAAACTAGAATTAGAGTCGTGGTCAAAGCAGTCTTGAGCTTCTGAAATCTCTCCTCGCACTCCTCCGACCACCTGAAAGAAGAACCCTTTTGGGTCAATTTGGTCAAGGGTGATGCAATAGATGAGAAACCCTCCACAAAACGACGGTAATAGCCTGCCAACACAAGAAAGCTCTGAATCTCTGTGGATGAGGACAGTATGCACCAACTCTGCATCACCTCTATCTTTTTCAGATCCACCTGAATATCCTCACTGGACACCACGTGCGCCAAGAACGCCACTAAACTGAGCCAAAACTCACACTTGGAGAACTTTTCATAAAGCTTCTCATCCCTTAATCGCTGTAACACAATCCTCAGATGCTGAGCATGCTCCTCCTAGCTACGAAAGTACACCGGGATGTCATCAATGAATACAATAACGAACGAGTCTAGATAAGGCTGAAACACATTGTTCATCAAATGCATGAACGTTGTTGGGGCGTTGGTCAGCCCAAAAGACATCACAAGGAACTCATATGGCCATATCAGGTCCTGAAAGTTGTCTTAAGAATATCTGAGTCCCGAATCTTCTGTTGGTGATACCCTAACCTCAAATCAATCTTGGAGAATACCATCGCTCCCTGAAGCTGGTCAACCAAATTATCAATACGTGGTAAAGGATACTTGTTCTTGATTGTGACCTTGTTCAACTGTCTGTAATCAATGCACATTCTCATAGTACCATCCTTATTCTTCACAAATAGAACTGGTGCACCCCAATGTGACACGCTAGGTAGAATAAATCCCTTATCAAGGAGTTCCTGAAGTTCCTTTAACTCAGTCGGTGCCATACGGTACGGTGGAATAGAAATGGGCTGAGTGCCCGTCACCAAATCAATACAGAAATTAATATCCCTGGCGGGCTGCATGCTTGGAAGGTCTGCAGGAAACACATCCGGGAAATCTCACACCTCCGGAACAGAATCAATAGTTGGGGCCTCTGCAATAACATCCCTCATAAAGGACAAATAAGATAGACAACGCTTCTCAACCATCCGCTGATCTTTCAAGTATGAAATCACTCTACTGGGAACATAGTCTATAGAGATGCTTCACTCAACCCTCGGCAACCCTGGCATCGCCAACGTCACAGTCTTAGCGTGATAATCTAGAACAACATGGCATGGAGACAACCAATTTATACCCAAAATCACGTCAAAATCGACCATACTAAGAAATAAGAGATCCACTCTAGTCTCCAGACTCCCAATAGTCACCACACATAACCGATATACATGGTCCACAATGATAGTATCGCTTGCAACTAGAGACTCACGAGGCATAACCAGATAATGAGCGCAATACGAGGACACATATGAATAAGTGGAACCAGGGTCAAATAATATAGAGGCGTCTCTATGGCAAACTGCGACAATACCTGTAATCACAGCATCCAAAGCAATGGTATCTGTTCTAGTAGGGAGAGCATAGAAACGGGCCTGGCCACCCCCTGATCAACCTCCCCCTCTCCGGTGACCCCTAGCTCACCGAGACCCACCTCGAGCTGGCTGGATGGGTGGTGGAGCTGCTGGTGCTGGTGCTATTGGCCGAGTACTCTACTTTGGAGCCCCACTCAACAACCTAGGGTAATCTCTCTTAATGTGAACAAAATATCCGCACTCGAAACAACCCCTCCTCTAACGGAAATGCTACTCCTGATGCCCAGAGGAACTACCCTTGGAACCCTGAGCTGATGAGGCATGGTGAGAACTCTACGCTGATAGTGCACTGAACAACGACTGGCCCTGCTGATGACTGTGTGACCCTTGACCAGGTGGTGCACCACGGTGGACTGGGTAAGCCGTCTGTGCATGTCTGAAAGGACGACCCCTACCGTGGTGGAACTACCCCTAGAAGGAACAACGCTAACTCCACCCTATCCACGAGGCCTCTTGGCCTCCCTCTCAACCCGCTCCTGGCTGCGAACCATCTCAATCTGACGAGCAATGTCGACAACCTCATACAAAGTAGCATCATACACTCTCTCTTTAGTCATAAGAAATCACAGCTGAAAAGTGAGGCCATCTATGAACCTCCTGATCCTCTCCGTATTTGAGGGAACCAACCAGATAGCATGACAGACCAACTCTGAAAAACTCATCTCATACTACGTCACAGACATATGACCCTAACGAAGATGCTCGAACTGCCTGCGCGGATCCTCTCTACGAGACTAAGGCACGAACTTCTCTAGGAATAGACTGGAGAACTGCTGCCAGGTAAGGGGTGATGCGCCCACCGACCTACGACTCTCGTAAGCATCCCACAAATTGAAGGTAGCCCCAGAGAACTGAAAACTAGTGAACGAGACCCCACTGGTCTCTAGAATACCTGTTGTATAGAGTATCCTCTAACACCTATCCAAGAAGCCCTGTGTATCCTCTCCCTAGGTACCACTGAAAGATGGAGGCTGGAGTCTCCGAAACCTCTCCAATCGACACTGCTCATTATCA